>JABUQX010012571.1:10000-52500 GCA_015478945.1 Trachelipus rathkii | reverse complement strand
AGCTTGTTTCAACGTACTCGTAAAATTTTCCACTAGTCAAAATAAATTTTGCCCATATATATATATATATATATATATTTAGTGGTGTTATTATAAGAAAAAAATATCTATATATATTTATATATAGATATGATATATATATTATTATATTATATATATATATATATATATATATATGCGTGTGTTATTATAAGAAAAAATATTTTATTATTACTTTATTATTTTTTTTTTATTATTATTTTATTATTACAAAATTTTTTTTTTAAATTTTTTTTTTTTTTTTTTTAATATACGTAAACGTAATTTGGCAGAACAATCGAATTGTTGATAATCGTTCAAAATTATCGATTATCGGAAAAATATTAATGCAATCGATATATAAAAAAGAACAAAGCATCGATAGCGATATCCCTAAAAAAACTGAGATAATTAGCCGTTTAAAATTTTCGGAACGTTATTTTTTATATTTTTCTTTAAAATATATGCGTAAAATACACGAAAATCCGTTAAAAAAAACTTCAATTAATTTTTTAAAACCATTTTTGTAAATGAAATGTTTATAATTTTAATATACTATGTACGTGAACTGGAGTCACCAATACTAGATAATTACCATATATAATATATATTATATTACATATATTACTTTATTATTGTATTATAAATATATATATAATATATATTAAAAATATATATATATTATATATATATTTATATGTGTGTGTGTAGGTGTGTGTGTGCGTGTAATGTGTGTGTGTGTGCCCGCGCGTGAGTGAGTTTGTCCATGTTTAAGTCTAACGCTACCTTAAATTTAAATTTAATTTCCTTAATTAAAATATATGCAATAAATTTAAAAGAAAAACAAACAAATGTTAATTGAACATTTTTTTATCTGTCATTTGAAAAAATATATATATAGTTTGACATCATTTTTTTTTTTTTGCACAGTGAAAGTATTTGAAATGCTTCTATATTACGTCATTCTGTTCTCGATCACCTTTGTATTTAAAACAATTTCATCATATATATATATATATTATATATATTATATTAATTATATTATATATATATACAATTGTATACATTGAAAATATATATATATATATAGATATATATATATATATTTATATATATATATAAATTATTTGTATTTATATTTATATATATATATATATATTATATATATATATATATATATATATATATATATATATATATATATATATATATATATATATATATATATATATATTATATATATATATATATATATATATATATATATATATATATATATATATATATATATTATATATATATATATATATATATATATATATATATATATATATATATGTTAACTGTAATCATTATACTCATCACAAAATTTAATTTTATGTGATGCAGATAAAATCGATAATCTATTTAAAATATTACTTAGCCCCCCCTCACTCTCTATCTCTCCTTGTGAAATACATTTCCTTAATCACCCTTTTTAATTTCTTTTATTTGCTTAACACACAATCTTTGTTTCGCAAATATCTCGCATTTGATAAATACCAGCCTAAAACAGATATGAGACAAAGAACCTTGAGACCGACAAATCCCATAAGATAATCTTATTTATCAGGATAATATTGACAATTATTCATCCATGTAAGTCACAATTTCAGGACATAAAGATATACACTATTTAACTATTCGCTAAAACCAAAACAACATTTTGTTTTTCTCAAACAACACATATCACCCATCCTTGATAAGAGCTCAGAGGACAACCTTATTTGAAAGATATATCTAAGGACTTTTCTTCGTTCCTAGTATATACTTGAAGCTGTAAGGAGGTAAGCTTTAGTCACATACATAAGTTATTTTAAGTCTTTCAAAAGCACTGAATATTATTATTATTATTATTATTATTATTATTATTATTATTATTATTATTATTATTATTATTATTATTATTATTATTATTATTATTATTATTATTATTATTATTATTATTATTATTATTATTATTATTATTATTATTATTATTATTATTATTATTATTATTATTATTATATTTTATATTATTATTATTGTATTATTATTATTATTATATTATTATTATTCATTATTTATTATTATTATTATTATTATTTTATAACTGGTATTATTAGGTATTCTATTATTTTTATAGTATTTCAAAACCACTTAATAGTGATTTATTTCATTTTATTATTATTATTATTATTTTATTATTATTATTCATTAAGTATTATTATTATTATTATATATTCATTCATTATATTATTATTATTATTATTATTATTATTATTATTATTATTATTATTATTATTATATTTTATATAATTACTATTTTCTTTATTAGTATTATTGCTATTAGTAATGTTATTATTATTATTTCATATAGTATTTCCATTATCAGCATTATTTATCATATTTTCATATATTTTAATTTCTAAAATTCGATTATTATTTATTAATTATTTTCATATTATGATTATTCATTATTGCATATCATTATTAATTATTATTATTATTATATTATTAATATTATTATATATATTATTATTCATTATTATTATTATTATTATTATTATTATTATGTATTATTATTATTATTATGTTTCAGTTTCTTGATTTGGGAGTATAATAAACTTTAGATATGAAACTCATCTTATTGAAAACCTTCGAATATATATATATATATATATATATATATATATTATATATATATATATATTATATATATATATATATAATATATATATATATATATATAATATATAATAATATATATAGATATAATATATATATATATATGATAGTATATACTATATATATATATATATATATATAGTATATATTATATTAATTAATATAAATATCAGAAGTAAATTGGCTAAAATTACATCATACATTCAGGAAAGGTAAAAAGAATTTTTATTAAAATTTGAATTCGAACAATTTGCGCGCGTAGATCAATAAGAAAGCCATGTGACGCTGCCAGATGTACGATATCAGACCATGTGATGAATTATTTTTATTTTCGCTCAGTTTCTATTTTTAGCTACTTAGTGAGAATCTTGGTAAATATTTTCGTTACCTTTTGTGTATTATTTAACCACAGATTAATTCAGGTTTATGTTAAATCTATTTTGTTTTGCTGTTAATATGTTTCATGCAATAATGAACGGAAAGAAACAGTAAGACTCTTAACAGTTGTAGGTCACTGACTTGGATAGAGCCAGTTCTGTTTTGCCTTTCCTGGCACTGTCGTTGCCCTCCAGTAATCGGGTAGTTTTTTTTTGCAATAATAATTAGTGTTGTGATTTAATGTTATTAGTGGTTAATAGTGTTTAAGTGTTTGCTGTTGTGATTGTTTTGTACAACAGTATATGCAAATATTTTGGTGATTTTAAAAAACAATATTAGTTAACGGTAACAAATATATGAAAATATTTATAATAATATTGAACTAAAGTCATTTTAGTTTGAAACTAAGAAAATTGTTTAAAAAATAGTTTTCATATATGGTAAATAATTCTATGTGATTACATATAGTGTGAATTATTGATACATGTGTGAAACTTCAATTGTCAATTTAAATAAACAAAATTTATGACAAACTTTAAAAAAAAAAAAATAGTGTAAAAATATTTAATTATTTGATAACAAATACCTACATATGTCAAATTAAAATTGTTTATTACATTGCCAGTATTGAATATAATAATAATAATAATAATAATAATAAATAATAATAATAATAATAATAATAATAATAATAATAATAATAATAATAATAATAATAATAATAATAATAAATGGAAATTTCATCTCAAATTCAGAATTACAAGGATTTACTAAATCCCGTTGAGGCTTAACTAATGGACACTTTTGACTTCAAAAAGGTACGTATTTACTCATATATATATATATATATATATATATATAATATATATATATATAATATTATTTATATAGTATATATATATTATATATATATATATATTTATATATATATATTATATATATTATAATATATATATATATATATATATATATATATAATATATAATATTGATTTTTTTTCCTTTTAATATTTGTTTTGTAATTTAATAACATTCCTCATTGATAAAGCTTCTGATTACTAATTCATAAATATTTTCTTATGCAGATAAACTTTATCTAAGAACGGTGAAGTTGGCCAGTTGCGTGTTAAATATATAGTTATTATATATATATATATATATATATATATATATATATATATATAGTATCATATAATATATATATATATATATATATAATATATATTATATATATTTATATAATATATATATATATATATATATAATATCATATATATCATGCGTCTGTTGTTTAATTTCTGTTATTATGAATATTTTTTTTTTTTTTTTTTTTTTATTATCGTTAGAAAATAAGATTTACATAAATTTTTAGTGGAAAATGAACGCATGGCACCGGACATTTGCCTATGAAGATTTAAAAAAAAAAGAAGTATCTGGCAATAATTGTTATGAATATGAAATTTGGAGACTTCATAACTTTTTCAGGGTTATTTTTCAAACTTTTTTTTACCCCTTTTTTTCTTTACAGGTAATTTCAAAAATTTAATTTAGGTTTCATGAAAATCTGCTTTTTTTCGGCCGATATCGCTATTATTGATAATTTCGTCCATAGATAAATGTTAAAAATGAGAGAGAGAGAGAGAGAGAGAGAGAGAGAGAGAGAAGAGAGAGAGAGAGAGAAGAGAGAGAGAGAGAGAGAGAGAGAGAGAGAGAGAGAGAGAGAGAGAGATTAGGAGAGAGGATCAACTCGTAGCTTTCTATAGTAGAAGACTACGGAGATGCTGCTCTCCGAGTAGACGAGAGAGAGAGAGAGAGGGAGGGGGAGAGCGAGGAGAGAAGAGAGAGAGAGAGATCGTATCTCTGCTCAGTGAGCAGTTCTCTCATCTCTTCAGGCTCTCTTCATCTGGTGATGAGGTCGAAAATTTTATAAGCAGCTAAAAATTAAGCCGTTTTCGTTTTTACACTTGTGCTAAAAAAATACTTTAGTTTTTGTTCGTTTTTGTCAAACTTAGCGCAAAATCGTAAAAAAAATCCTCACCAAACGAAAGGAATTTCCTTAATTCTGTAAGGTTACTATTTTGTACAGAATTTTATTCTATATTACACAGAATTAGGGAAATTCTTTACGTTTGGTGAGCATTTTTTTTTAACGATTTTGCGTTGTTTGACAAAAACGAACGAAAACTTAAGCATTTTTTTTAGCACAAATGCAAAAACGAAAACGGTATTAATAATAAATATTTTTTCATAAATTTATGAATTCATTTATATTTAAATTACTAAAAGGAAAAGATTTGGTTCATTATTGCCATACTTTTACTATCGTCCTGAGGTCGGTCCTTCTGAGGCGTTGTACGGAGGAACAACCTTATTTATTTTACTCCGACACCTGCACTCCAGCCTCTAAACTCTAGACCAGTGGTTTCCAAAGTGGGGTACTTGTACACCAGGGGGCACCCAAAGTATACTTAGGGATAGCCAAAGAGTAGGTCAACTATCACTGCGAGTTATGATGGTTTATCACGCGAGTGTGAGTTCTCTTAATGTTCGCCGTGTCTTTTATTATATTATATTATATTATATATTATATTATATTATATTATATTATGGAGAAAGTCTAGTTATGGACCTTTTGAACAGTACTCGTTAGCCCAAAAAAAATAGTACAGGGTATCTTTATGGACCATATATAGACTTTCTATTAAAGGGATTTGATGATTCAAATATATATAGGACCTGTTATGTTTTACGACCGTCAGTGTTTATTTTTTTTAATTTTTTTTTTAACTAAAGGAATACCCAAGGGTAAACCGCAAAGATGGTATTTGGGTGTCGCGGGGGTTCCTCCGCCCCTCCCCTACGGGGTATGGAAATCGTCCCCCTTCTGCTCCCCGTCGGCTCGAGCCCTATTTTGCCGTGTAATACCTTAACAAATAATATATATATATAGATATATATATATATATATATATAATATATATATATATATATATAATATATATAATATTATATAATTATATATTAGGACAAAAACTCAAGTACTCAAGATGAATGCCAAAAACTCAAGAACTTGAGAAAAAACTTAAGCGATGGCATCCCTGTTATGAGTCTACATTGGGTAAAATGTCTAAAAATTCCTCCGCATCATAAAGTAAAAACATGAATATTGTATATTTTTTTTTTGAATTATAACTTCAAAATATAATTCCCTATGATTTACTAGATACGTTTAATATTAGTTTAATTTATAATAAGTTAAAATTAAAAATTTACTTTTAGATCAAAAGGTCAATAGGTAGACTTTGTCCTTATATTATATTATATTACGGTATATTATATTACGGTATATTATGCCTATAGGGGGTACAACTTAAAATTATTTTCGTCTTAGGGGTACGCGATCAGAAAAGTTTGGAGACCGCTGCTCTAGACTAGAGGACCAGATTTTTATTACTGGTTCCACGCCTGTAACAGGACCTATACCCAAATGGCCGACAGGAAAAGGGTTGACAAAAAAATCTGGCTATTTAGAGTTTCTCTAACGAATCCAACAAAACTTAACCAAACATAACCTAACTTAACATAACCTAACGCCTGCGGCGGGCTATACGGGAATTTTTTTTTTTTTTTTTTAATGGCGTTTCGACCATTTGACCTGTCGACCATTAGTGCTAGCCCCCCCTCCCCCTGTAACATTGTTACAATGCTGGATGCCCTTCCTGTTGCCAAATTCACACATTTATACATTCTTGGAACCTGGCAGCGAGTTGTGTCTGGGCAGGTCTGGGGCTACCAGTAATTGAGTTAAATAAATATATAAATAGAAATTTTAGGACGAAGCATGCATGGTGTTATCATTTATAGCAGACATTCATAAATCTATTTATAGACAGTTTGAAGGCAATGATGAGTAAATATAGCATGTATGTAAACGGAAAAATGACAGACGAGATAGACGTTAATTAAGCGAAATAATAACAGACAAGACCTCAATGTGACAGGTTAGAATGCACAATATATTTTTGCTACTTTGGCAACAGCCTACATAGACGGTACAACTCTTATACCGTGTATATATATACCGGTATATATACCGTATATATATATATATATATATATATATATTATATATATATATATTATATATATATATATACTTATATTATATTATTATATATATATATATATATAGTATATATATAGTATATATATACTATATATATCGGTTGGTTCAAGTAAATTTTTTCAGAGTACAAGTACAAGTACTCTTGAATGTCAAGTACAAGTACAAGTACTCTTAAGAATTTGTTCAAGTACAAGTACAAGTTACAAGTACGCATCTTATTTAGTTTAAAAAACTTTGAAAATCAATTCAGTCTTCTACTTGCTCCGAAGAGGTCAACATGTAATGTTGAACGAAACGTTAGCATAGTTATTTTAATTTAGTTTGTGTTTTTTAAATATTCCCCCCTTCTAATTAAATATAGTGGTTTTAAATTAATTATCATATATATATATATATATATATATATATATATATATATATATATATATATATATATATAATATATCTATATATATATCATCATCATCTCATCATCGATCACCACCCATCTATATCTTCCCAAGACTGGAGCAAGGTGCGTAACATTATACGGAAACATAAAAAAGGAAGAATATGAAGCAAGTAGAAAGGAAAGCCAGCCTTACCGCCCCCTTTATAACCTTTAGTGAGAACCTGTCGCAGTCAGAAAAATCCACCCCTAAGCTCACGACCGCGATGACCCTAAACTATGACCTCTCGTCCAATGTGGGTTCATTCCTTGGCCCAGTTGGGTAAAACCATACCTCCTCACAAAACCCACAATTCACTCCTGCTATTAGCACCTTTCTTCTCGCCTCTGCCCAACTCAAATTTCTCTCTTCCAGGCATTCCTTTCCTGACTCATTCCACTCTCTTTCTGTCTCCATCCGGTCGATTTCCAACACACCCACCACTATATATCCGACTTAACCAACCGACTAGCATCCATCCTTTCCACATGACCAACCATCTCAAAGTACTTCATTTATTCTCTCATTTACCCCCATTCCTCACACCAAACAACTCTCTAATACGATTCCTCATTTTTTTATCATTTGTTTTCACATAATAACACTCCACTAAGATTGGTCCATCTGAAAATGGTAATTTAGATCGATAGCTAACCTCTTATTCCAGACCATAGTCCACTACTATTACATTAACACGGGTAACAACAGTCCCTCATGTAGCACCCTAGCGCAACTTCAACACTTATCCCTTTCATCTACCAAACATTTAACTGCACCAGCACTTTATTTTCAAATGTGCCATTCACAATTTCTCTACTACACTCTGCATCATCCGCCCCCTTTTCATTCAACCATATTCAATAAATATTTAAATCAGACACTTTTCCAGGCCTCACATTCTAACATAACTTCACACTAGGTCTGTCCTCACTCACAACCATAACCTTTACTCTTATCTACGTTTATTTCAAACCCCCTTCTTTTTACACACCCTACCAAATCTTCTCTAATAGTCCTCTCAAACTCTCTTCAGATTCGCCACACAAAACCAAATCATCATCCATAGAATAGGTAAGGAATCCTCCCTCTCTCCATTCTCCATCATGTCTAACTCTATCCCCTTTTCACCCTACCTCTAATTCTTTCATAACCTCTTCCATATACAGATTGGATTTCCAAGGAGACATACCACATCCCTGTTCTTCACTCCGCTATTAATATTAAAATAACCACACTATCGACTCTATTTATTCTTACCCACACGCTTCACTATCGTCATACAATACTTTTGATTCTATTCAGACTTACCCACAACACCATATCACTAAACAGTCTAGCCATAGGATTCCCTATTAATCCTATTATACGCCTGTTTGCAAATCCATAAATCCTTAAATACAATTTATTCTTATCCTCCCTCATTATTCCAATCATTTGTTTCAATGTAAAGATTTGATCCACACTCCTCTACCACTTTTTAAAGCACCCCTTATTTCTTCCCAAATTATTCTTCCGCATTCGACGCACTCTTCGACCAAAATATGCAGCATATATCTTCCCTACAACACTCAATAATTTAATTCCCCTATATACTTACAGTTACCTTTTTCCCTTACCCTTATATAAAAGTACTAATATTGACCTCCTCCATCCTCGGAATCATACCCTCCATAAACGTTTTGATACAACTTCCAACCAATGAATCACCATCTTTCGTCCTATATATATATATATATATATATAATTATATATTATATATATATAAATATATATATATATATATATATATATATCAATATATATATATATATATATATATATAGTATTATATATATATTAATATGTTTTGTGAGGTGAATCTGAAGAGAGTTTGAGAGGATTGGTTAGAAAGATTTGGAGGGTGTGTAAAATGATGGTGGGTTGAAAGTAAACGTAGATAGGGAAGTTGTGTTATGAGTGAGGACAGTCCTCCGTGTGAAGTTATGCTAGATGTGAGCAGCTGAACAATGACTGAGTTTAGAATATTTATATATATATATGTGGAAAGAAAAGGGAACGGATGATACAGAGTTTAGTAGGAAAGTTGTGAATGCCAGGAAGGAGGCTGGTTCAATTAAAATCCTTGGTGGATGTAAGGACTAAGTCTTGAGTGCGCTAGTGCTTGCGTGAATGGTAAGTTGTTACCTGTGCTAATGTATAGTCAGTAAAGACTATGGTCTGAATTAAGAGTATAGTCTAAAGTACAATGTGTTTCAGAATGCGACAATCTTAGGGGTGTTAGGTGTGAAAAGAATTATAAAATGAGGAATGAACGTATCAGAGTTGTATGTATAAAAAAGAGGATAAAGAGAAATAAATAAAAGTTGTTTAGATTGTTGGGAGCATGCGGAAGAGAGGATTAGATAGTCGGTTGTTAAGCGGATGTTAGCTGCGTGGTTGTTGGAATCCGACGGCTGGAGAAGAAGAAAAAGTGCGATTGAGTCAGCAAAGAATGTCTGGAAGAGTGAAATTGAGTTTGGCAGGGGCAGAAAAAAGTGCATAATAGGGTAAAGCAGGTTCTTGTGAGGTGTATGGTTGCTGGCCCACTTTGTCCATAGGATAACCCCACATTGCGAGAGCCATAGTGAGGGTGCCGTCGCGGTCCCCGTGAAGCTCTAGTGGATTTCTGAGCGGCGTTTCCACTAATAGTATAAAAAAAGAGGTAAGGCTGGCTTTCTTTCGACTTGTGTCATATTCGTCTCTTTACTACTTTTCTGTTTCTGGTACATTGTTACGCCACCTTACCCCAGTCTTGGGGAAAAAAAAAGGAAGATGAATGATATATATATATATATGATAATATATATAATATATATATTTAATATATATATATATATATATATATATATAGTATATATATATATATATTATATATAATATATATAATAATATATATATATATTATATATATGATATATATATATATATATATATATATTATATATAATATAATATTATATATATATATAATATATATATATAATTGACATACTTCAACATCAAATGGAAATTTTTAGAAACAATTATTAAAAAAAATAATAATATCAATACGTAGGAAAATGATAAAAAGAAAATAAAAAATCTTGGCAAGTTAAAAAATGCGAAAGTACTGCAAGTACAAGCAACATATACCAGTACAAAAGGCTCAGTGACAAGTTACAGTGGTTTTAGAAACTGCAAGTAAAGTACAAGTACTCAAAAAATGTACTTAAGTACAAGTACAGTACAAGTACTTGTACTTGAACCCAACCCTGATTATATATAATATATTATATTATTATATATATATAATATATATATTATATATATATATATATATATATATATATATATATATATATATATATAAATATTTATATTATATTTATATAATATATATATATATATCTGGCATATCTGAACCTTTTGCTCCTTTTTCAGTACTAGGGTTGGCCGACGCACCAGGTGTGGTGCGGTGCGGTGCGTACTGCGCTTATTTTGGTGCGGTGCGCCACAGAAATCCAGCGTACCGGTGCGGTGCGGTGCGCAAAATTCCGGTGGTCGGCCAACCCTATTCTGTATCTATCATTCTCACTGTAAACTGCTCTATGATTTCCTATCCGGTCGTTCTATAACAAATAGATGGCCACTGCTCATCCTTTCAATCTATTAACATTTTTTTTTCCATAAGGGTTTGGGTCTATACTTAATTCTTTTCTTCTTTTCATTAATGACGTTCTCTCTCTGTCACTTCATTAACTGTTTGACACATTTATGCCGACGACTCCACCATTCATTAATTTTGCGCACCGCACAGCACCAGATTAAGCGCAACAACACACCAAAAGTCTTTTTTTTTTTTAATTGTTAATGATGTCAAAACAGGGTTGTGGAGTCGGAGTCGGAGTCGGAGTCGCGGAGTCGGGGAGTCGGTAATTTTGAAGAGGGTGGAGTCGGAGTCGGAGTCGGAGTCGGTAATTTTGAAAAGGGTGGAGTCGGAGTCGGAGTCGGAGTCGGTAATTTTCAAGAGGTCGGAGTCGGAGTCGGAGTCGGGGTCGGTAACTTTCAAAATAGTAGAGTTGGAGTCAGAAAATTTTGAACTGACCAAGTTATGAATTGTGTTTCTGTGGGTGACTTCAATCACTTCATGCAAGTTCACTGACTTGCGACTTCCATATCTCAAAATGCAATTGCAAACTTCGAAGTTTTTTAACCTGTACCTTATGTTTCAATTTGAACTATATTCTAATAAATTCAACCTTCAACCTTATACCATCTATATTTAAGATGTTGAAGAAATAAAAGACTCCATGGTACAAAGAGAAATTTCTCTCATTGACAATGATATTATACTAGCTGCTGTTTATATTGATCCTATCTACAGGGTAAGCCTAACTGAAGATCAACAACAAAAAGCTTAATCTGCACTTTGCAACGTGGTCATTTGTATTAAAGGGTTGCAGGAAGTTCAAGAAGAAAAGGATACATCTGAACATATTGTAAGTGATGAAACTACAACTATCCCCATTACTACCTTCTCAAGTCATTTTTCAGAAAGCTCAGAAGATGAGTATGAAAAGCTTCTAGATATTGAAGAGCTTAGTCGAAAGCGTCGACTGCTCTACCTCCAAAGCAAGTTAGCGTTGAACGGCTTTTTCTGCTCTCAGCATTATGAAATCAGACCTAAGAGGAAAAAGGAGGACCTGGCAGATGCTATTATATATATATATATATATATATATATATATATATATATATATATATATATATATATATATATATATATATATATATATATATATATATATATATATATATATATATATATATATATATATAAATTTCTTAACTTTGTTTAAAAATATTTTTTGGGTTAAGTTACATTGATTATAGGTATTTATTTTCTATTTCTAACGGGTTCACGATGACCTCAACGTTCGAATTACACATATTAATAAGCACACACTTTTAATTTTAATATTAGGTTAAAAACAGGGAGACTAAAATTAAGATTCTTGGGGTGGGGAAGCCATGAGCTTTCGTCCAACATTACGGATGGACCTTTTCAAATGGAATGTATTTACAACAAAGCGATGGCCTGCCGACTCGGAGGGTTATTGTCAGTTTCAGGAAAGTTTTAGTTGGTTGGTCTTTTATTATTTTTAAGATCAGTGAAATACTTTGAGGAGAGCAATATTGAATTTTGTATTTTGTCTGGCTTGAATTGACCGGCTGATTTATTAAAGTTATTTGTGTTATAAATGTATATGGATTCTGTTATTTTTCTACTTTGTACTTGATTTATGGTTTTTAGTGTGGTGATGTTTGTCAAATTGATTTTATGATGAGTATTGGTTTCCTCAAAGTATTTCACTGATCTTAAAAATAATAAAAGACCAACCAACTAAAACTTTCCTGAAACTGACAATAACCCTCCGAGTCGGCAGGCCATCGCTTTGTTGTAAATACATTCCATTTGAAAAGGTCCATCCGTAATGTTGGACGAAAGCTCATGGCTTCCCCACCCCAAGAATCTTAATTTTAGTCTCCCTGTTTTTAACCTAATATTAAAATTAAAAGTGTGTGCTTATTAATATGTGTAATTCGAACGTTGAGGTCATCGTGAACCCGTTAGAAATAGAAAATAAATACCTATAATCAATGTAACTTAACCCAAAAAATATTTTACGCCAAGGGTGAGCAACTTATATAAATATTTAAAACTACGTTTAAGTGGTTTATATCTACGTGTATATATATATATATATATATATATATATATATATATATATATATATATATATATATATATATATATATATATATATATATATATATATATATATATATATATATATATATATATATATTAGAAATATACAAATGATTGTTGCGTTTATTGCACAAATATCTTTAAATATATATATATATATATATATATATATATATATATATATATATATATATATATATATATATATATATATATATATATATATATATATATATATATATATATATATATATATATATATATATATATATATATATATATATATATAAAACCGTGAACTTCAAAAAATATTTCTCTACTCTGAAAAAGCTCAAAACATACTTTTTCAATTCTACAGGAGAAGAAAGCCTAACAGAACTAGCTTTAATGAGTGTTCATCGTAGCTGCACAATTTAAACGAAGGAAGTTATCAATCATTTTGTTGTTGAGAGATAAAATTAAGAAATTTTTATATGAAGAAAATGATATCTTTTTATTTTTATTTTCAAATTACTATTAATGTTACATTACTGCCAATGTTATATTTGCTTCGGACTGAGCCCAATTTTCACCCCCTCCTAAAAATGGACATAAAATTCTTAATTTGCATCTAATTTTGATAGGAAAAGAAACAAACTGTAGCTTTTTCTGACCACTAAACGTCGTTTTCGAGTGTTTTTCTTTGTCTGTAGTCATTCTTTCAGAATTTTCATTTTTTCACAACCTATATTTTTGACATTGCTCCTTTCAACTTTTACAATTTATTTCGAAATGACTTCATACTTGAAATATACTTTGATGGGTCCATTACCTACAAAATGCGCGAAATAGTTTTTTGATTTTTTAAATTTGTGCTCAGCAATATCAAAATTCAAAACCCACTTCATTGGTTTTTAAAATGAAAAATTGCGATAACTTTTTTTCTGCTCATGCGATCTGGATGAAATTTCCAGAGCATATGCAGTCTTGGGAGATGCACAATTTTTACTTAGATAATTTCTTTGTATATGCAGTAGTTTTGGGATTGTTCTTGGAACAAAATTTCAACAAAATATTTTTTGGAAATTTTGAAATTTTCTTTTGAGTGTACAAAACAATTATATAAGTAAAAAGATGTATCTTGCCCGGCTATACAAGCCCTAAAAATTTGATGTTGATCGGACAAGTAGAAAAAGATATATCAATATTTCACTTTTCCAAAAAAATATGTTTTTTTTGGGAAAAGTGATATATTTTTTTTTACTTATCCCATCAACATCAAATTTTCGAAGCTTATATAGTCGGGCGAGATGCATCTTTTTTACTTAGATAATTTTTTGTATACTCAAAAGAAAAAAATTAAAAATTTTCCCAAAATATTCGACTACATATGCTCTGAAATTTCATCCAGATCGCATGAGAAGAAAAAAGTTATCGCAATTTTTCATTTTAAAAACCAAAAAAAGTGGATTTTGAATTTTGACATTGCAAAGCACAAATTTTAAAAAATCAAAAACTATTTCGTGCATTTTGTAGGTAATGGACCCATCTATGCATATTTCAAGTTTGAAGTCATTTCGAAAAAATTGTAGAAGTTTAAGCCAAAAATGTCAAAAACATAGGTTTGGAGAAAATGAAAATTCGAAAAGAATTTACCACGAACACCAGAAAACACTCGAAACGATATGATTTTAGAAGTTCAGAAAAGCTACAGTTCTTCTTTCCCATCAAAATTGGCGCAAAAATTAATAATTTTATGTCCATCTTTGGGGGTGAAAATTGGGCTCTGCCAGAAGCAAAAACAGAAAAAAATATTTGACCCTGCTCTTTATTAAATAATATATATATATATATATATATATATATATATATATATATATATATATATATATATATATATATATATATATATATATATATATATATATATATATATATATATATATATATATATATATATATATATATATATATATATATATATATATATATATATATATATATATATATATATTCTAATTTTTTATCTTAATAAAAAACGAAAAAAATTTCTCTCAAAAATATACTGAAATATATATATAACCTTAATAATAATATATATATATATATATATATATAATATTAATAATAATATGTATATATATATGTATATATTCTTCTATAATAATAATAATAATATGTATATGTAATAATAATATATATAATAATATGTATACATAATATATATATATGAATTGAAATATATATATATATATATATATAATAATATATAATAATAATATGTATGTATATATATATACTCTTTATATATCTTCTTCTTATATATATATAATATATATAATAATATAATAATAATAATATAATAATAATAATATAATAATAATAATAATAATAATAATAATATATAATAATATAATATATATATATAATAATAATAATAATAATAATAATAATATATGTTATATAATATAATATATAATAATAATAATATATATATATAATATATATAATAATAATATATATATATAATATATATATATATATATATATATATATATATATATATATATATATATATATATATATATATATATATATATATATATATATATATAAAAATTTTTAATTAATAACAACATTTATTATTTTCTGACAAATGAATGCATTCGAACAAAAAATTCAGCTTTAACCTACTAAATTAAAAAATAAGAAATATTCTTACGAAATAAATAATCTTCAATTTATTGTGAAGTACAAAAAAGTTACAAATTTAAGAAAACCAATTCTTTTGAACATTTATTGAGAGAAAATATACCTTATAATAATAATTAAATAGTAGTTAAAATTAAATAGTTTTAAATTCAGATATACATTTTAATATACTTTTAAATAAATCCTGACCTTGAAAAGGAACCGGGAAAAGGAATACATTGCTGGAATGCTGGTCCAATTTTAGTACGGAAAATGTAAAAAAAAAAAAAAAAAAAAAAAAAAAAAAAAAAAAAAAAAAAAAAAAACTACAATACCTACAGGGAAAAATAATACATTTATGGAATCCTGGTAAAATGTTAGTTAGGAAAATGTAAAAAATAAAAAATAAAAAAATAAATAAAAATTATTGTTAATAATTATAGTAATATGATTAGAAAGCCTATTTAGAGACCTTTTATTGGTTACTCGTTAAAATAAATAGACTTTCTATTAAATTTTGCTTTTTTAACTAAAGAATACCCCAAGGGTATACCGCACTGATGGCAGGAGTCGGGGTCTCTCGGCCTTCCGGGGAACTACGGGGTAGGACTAATTCCCCCCCTCCGGGGAGGGTCTCCGGAACCCCCGCTCTTTGGTATTTGGGTGTCGCGGGGGTTCCTCCGCCCCTCCCCTACGGGGTATGGAAAACGTCCCCCCCTGTGTTCCCCGTCGGCTCGAGCCCCCTACATTGCCGTGTAATACCTTTACAAATAATATATATATTTATACTATGTCCCAGCTCCCCCCCAAAAAAAAAAATAATTTTGTTTAATTTTTTTTTTTACATTTTCCTAACTAAAATTTTACAAGGATTCCAAAAATGTATTCCTTTTCGCTGTAGTTATTGTAGTTTTCGAGATTATTTTTTTTTTTTTTTTTTTAACAGTTTCCACAGTAAAATTTTGCCAGGATTCCAACAATGTATTCCTTTTCCCTGTAGCTATTGTAGTTTTTGAGATATGGATTGTGGTTCTTCTATATATATATATATATATATATATATATATATATATATATAATATATATATATATATATATATAAAATATATATATATATATATATATATATATATATATATATATATATATATATATATATATATATATTTATATATATATATATATATATATATATATATATATATATATATATATATATATATATATTATATCATTTTTAAGCTTCACACTAAAAATTTTAAAAAATAACTTGTCCGAATGCATAAATGCTTTCATAAAAATAAAATGTCGTGACGAAATAAAAAAGGGCCTATATATATATATATATATATATATATATATATATATATATATATATATATATATATATATATATATATATATATATATATATATAAATATATATATATATATATAGGTTCTTTGTTGTTTCGCCAACCCCTAATTTTGTAAGGTTGGTATTACTATCATAATATTGTTGTAAAACAGAAGAAAATATTTTAAATCTTGCGAAAATATTTTAAATCTCGCAAGCACTTATGGTTCGCGAAAAGGAAAAGATTTAGTACACGAAGAAAAGACCATATATTAAGGTTTTTTGAGCTTAGCGCATATTAATTTATATTACATTGCATTTATTTAATACATTTTTTAGATTTCTTTTACTGCTTGTTAATAATAATAATAATAATAATAATAATAATAATAATAATAATAATAATAATAATAATAATAATAATAATAATAATAATAATAATAATAATAATAATGATAATAATAATAATAATACTACAATAGCTACAGGGAAAAGGAATACATTGTTGGAATCCTGGCAACATTTTAGTGCGGAAAATGTTTAAAAAAAAAAAAAAAAAAAAAGGCTATTTTTTTTGGGGGGAGCTCGAGCCGGCGGGGGACATAGTATATATATATATATATATATATATATATATATATATATATATATATATATATATATATATATATATATATATATATATATATATATATATATATATATTATTGACTGGTATTACACGGCAATGTAGGGGAACACAGGGGGACGTTTTCCATACCCCGTAGAGGGAGAGACGGAGGAACCCCCGCGACTTTTAATACCCAAATGCGGGGGCCCTCCCGGAGGGGGGGAATTAGTCCTACCCCGTAGTTCCCCGGAAGGCCGAGAGACCCCGACTCCTGCCATCGGTGCGGTATACCCTTGGGGTATTCTTTAGTTAAAAACAAAAAAAAACAAAATTTAATAGAAAGTCTATTTATTTTAACGGTAACGTATAAAGGTCTCTAAATGGGCCTTCCTACTCATATTACTAAAATTATTAACAATAATTTTTTTATTTTTACATTTCAAATTTAAAATTTTACCAGGATTCTAAAATGTATTCCTTTTCCCTGTAGCTATTGTATTTTTTTTTTTCCTTCACTAAAATTTTACCAGCATTCCAGCAAAGTGTTCCTTTTCCCTGTCGCTTTTGTAGTTTTTTTTTAGATATGGATTGTGGCTCTTCTAAAAAAAAATTTTGTGGACAAAGATAAAGGAACTCGTACACAAAACATTGAACGTACATATCAAGCAATAGTGTTAATTTATTTTCATATATAATTTCAATTTTGAAACATATTACAAGCAATACTGATATTACGACTATTAGGAAAATAATTTCATTACATTAAATTCTTTATATTTAAATGGTTTTCAATATCCATTGAAATTTCATATTTTATACTTTTTAAACTTCACGGAAAAAAGATAAATATAAAAATAAATTGAATTGAATTTTAAATAGAAAAAAAGGCGTGAATGACAGTTCTTGCTGCATAATAGAATACGCAATACCAACTTTACATCTACTCTTTTTTTATTGTGGTTGGCGAAATCATAAAGTACCTATATATATATATATATATATATATATATATATATATATATATATATATATATATATATATATATATATATATATATATATATATATATATATATATATATACTCTCTCTCTCTATATATATATATATATATATATATATAGTATATATATATATATATATATATATATATATATTTTATATATATATATATATATATATATATATATATATATATATATATATATATATATATATATATATATATATATACTATATATATATATATATATATATATATATTATATATGTAGAACAAAATAATTCTTTGGCATTTCTGGATATCGATATATGCAAGGATAACAACAAATTTCACACCAGTGTCTTCAGAAAATCTACTTTTACTGGATTGACGACAAAATTTTATTCTTTTATTCCTTATATTTTTAAAATCAACTTAATTAAAACTCTTTTTGACAGGGGATACAAAATTTCGTCATCTTATGTTAATTTTACAAAAGAACTTGATTTCCTGAAAACATTATTTCTGAAGAATGGGTTCCCAGAATTTATTATTGACTCAACTTTTCGAAAATTACTTTCAGCAAAATTTAAAGACAAATCTCAAGCTAAATTAACAGCTCCTAAGGATATTTTGTATATGAGGTTGCCTTTTCTGGGGAGAATGAGTTACGAAATTCGTCGTAAAATTGACGTAGTTTTAAAAACTAACTTTCCACAGTTTAAATTTAGATTTATATTTTTGAGTGAAAACAAAATTGGGAAATATTTTAAATTCAAAGATAAACTCCCATTACCTTTATGCTCATCAGTAATATATCATTATAAGTGCGGTGACTGCGATGCCACCTACATAGGAAAGACAATACGAAGTCTTTCCACACGTATTGCTGAGCATAAAGGTATTTCATTTAGAACTCTAGACCATTTACATCATCCTCCCTATTCAGCTATAAATGCTCATTCTCTTCAGGAAGGCCACCATATACAGGATACCAATTTTGGAATATTGTCCCAAACTGAGGAACCCGATCTTCAGTTGTTAGAATCCTTGTATATTTGGAATCTCAAACCGACCTTAAATGAAAATCTAAATTTTAACAGTCTTTAATACTGAAGTGAGATTTTGTTTAAATTAAGAACTCTTTACTGCATAATATTGTAATCATTAATTTATCTATATGATTTATTTATTTTAACTTTATATTATTATAATTATTATTGATTTTATATAATATTTTTATTTGAAATTTTATCATTATATTGTAAGCCTTGAAAATGGGAAGAAGTATTCTTGCCCGAAACTAGTCGGCTAATAAATTATTTAAAATTTTTAAATTTTTTTTTTTTTTTTTATTATATATATATATATATATATATATATATATATATATATATATATATATATATATATATATATATATATATATATATATATATATATATATATATATATATATATATATATATATATATATATATATAAATAAATAAATAAAATCATCATCATCACCCACCTTCTCTCCTCCAAGCCTGGGGGTAAGGTGCGTAGCATGCATTGGAAACAGAAAAGTAGTAGAAGAATATGACGAAAGTCGAAAAGAAAGCCCAGTCTTTCCGCCCCTTTATACCTTTTAGTGAGAGCTCGTCGCAGTCAGAAAATCCATCCTAGAGCTTCACGGGACCCTGACGGACCCTCACCATGGCATCTCGCCAATGTAGGGTTCATCCCTTAGCCCAGGTGGGCTACAACCATACCCCCTCACAAAACCCCGCCATTCACTTCTATTTTGAACCTTTCTTCTCGCCTCTGCTAAACTCGCATTTCTCTCCTCCAGGCATTCCTTTACTGACTCAATCCACTTTTCCTTCGGTCTCCCAGCCGGTCGATTCCCAGCACACTCACCACTATACATCTGCTTAACCAACCGACGACTATCATCCATCCTTTTTCACATGACCAAACCATCGCAACGTACTTTCATTGATTCTCTCATTTATTCCTTTCTTCACACCACACAACTCTCTAATACGTTCATTCCTTATTTTACCAATTCTTCTCACACCTAACACGCCCCTAAGATTGTCCATCTGAACATATTGTACTTTAGATCTATACCTCTTATTCCAGACCATAGTCTCACTACTATACATTAACACAAGTAACAAAATACCCTCATATATATATATATATATATATATATATATATATATATATATATATATATATATATATATATATATATATATACCGTATATATATATATATATGTATATCTACATATATATAATTTTCAGCACAATATGGCCTCTAAAAAACGTATCATTATACGAGATTCAGAGGAAATCTTAAATATATTAGAAAATGATGAGGAAGTCGGAGTCGGAGTCGGAGTCGGAGTCGGAAAATTTTTGAACCGACTCCACAACCCTGGTCAGGAGGCCCTCCTGACATTTCTGCATCGCACCGACACTGACCTGGTGTGTCAGGCGGAACTCGTAGTATGAAGAGCCTTTGAAAATATTTTCCCACCAACCAGTGCTACTTGCACATTGAATAATGTAAAATATTATTATTATTATTATTATTATTATTATTATTATTATTATTATTATTATTATTATTATTATTATTATTATTATTATTATTATTATTATTATTATTATTATTTTATCTTTTTCATATGGTAACTACCCCAAATCATCGACTGGTCAAATGGTATGTAAGTTAAATTGTTGTAAATATTGTCGACACGACAATATAAAACAAATAATTAATTTCGTAACTCTAAAACAGTCGGCAAAATTTTCTAGTACTCGTCCAAATCGGTGACACTTTAAGTTTAAATCATCGTGATCAAATGATTTTGTATACTGTGAGCTTAAGTATTGCTGATTTAAATAGTATCAGTTAAACAGATCGGGAAAATCGTACCTGTACCGGTGTTAAAAAAAAATTACCGTAGAATACTGATAGCTCAAAAATCAGTCGAAGCTACCGATACCATGGTATCGTTTCAAATCTACCGATACTGATATAATGGGTATTGATTCCGAGCTACCGTTACCATGGGATCGGTCAAAGCTACCGACACCGATACCATGGTATCGGTGCATACATTTTACGAGTACTTTCTGTGCTTTCTTCTGTAACGTAAAAACCTTCGATCATAATGTATTTGTTCATATTAGCTGCCAATTGATATTGTTACTATGCAATGATTGGAAGCTGAATCTTCATTTAGAGAATCTGAAGAATCGACATTGGAATCGGAAAGTGAAATTATTTTGTAATCGTCCCATTACTATTATAATGATTAACAAATCTATTATAATCAAAGCACAAGTGCCTTTCGTTGGCATCATATGGCACTTTTTCATTAATTAGGCTAGAGCTCTACTAATTTATACCTACTTCTTTTTGTTTTACAAAGTCCAAACTTAATTTTTCATTGTTTAAAAAAGGTATTATTTAAAAATTACATTTTTCAGTGTTTATCTATCCAGTCTGGTGTTTCTGTTCAACTTTGTTCATCTTTATTTTCATATTTTTTTCTTCATTTTCATCCTTTCATTTTCATCTTTTTTTCTTCATTTTCATCATTTCATCTTCATTTTCATCATTCCCTCTTTATCCTTTCATCGGTGCTCGCAACATTTAATAAACGGAATAATAATTTTTATTTCTATTTTCAGCAGTCTTTAGTTATCCTTTTAATTATTTATTATTAATATAATTATTAATTTAAATTAACATTAATTTAATTTAATGCATGTTTTTATATTTCAAGTTTAAAAGTTGCAAATAAATTTAATACTTTTGATATATATATATATATATATATATATATATATATATATATATATTTATATATATATATATATATATATATATATATATATATATATAATATATATATAATATATTTGTAATATATATATATATATATATATATATATATATATATATATATATATATATATATATATATATATATATATATATATATATATATATAATATATATATATATATATATATATATATATATATATATATATATATATATATATATATATATATATATATATATATATATATATATATATATATATATATATATATATATTTAAATGGTCCTAAGTGGGTTTGAACCCTTACCCTTGAGATGGTACTCAGAGTGTTACACCTCCTAAGTGGGTTTCCTTTTACCCAATTGTGGTCTCCAGGTATCACTCTGGAGTACCATCTCAAGGGTAAGGGTTCAAACCCACTTAGAAACATTTGAAATATACAAATAATTGTTGCGTTTATTGCACAAACATCTTTGAATATATATATATATATATATATATATATATATATATATATATATATATATATATATATATATATATATATATATATATATATAATATATATATATATATATATATATATATATATATATATATATATATATATAATCTGATTATATATATTTTTTTTTGTAAAATCACATTTTTTTTAAGATGAAATAATTGAAATAATTGAAATAATAATTAAAAGTTACAAACTCTTCTTTAGAGTAATCATTTTTTTGTCGATGATTAAACTTATTTTTATTTGTAGCGCATAATTTGAAAGTAGGCCCCTACTAAAAAATTTTCCTAAGTAGAGAAGTGAAAGAATGGGAGATGACAGAGAGAGAGAGAGAGAGAAAAAAAGTGAGGGAGTGATAGAAAGGGGGGATTGGGGGACAGAAAGACACCACGCCCGAAATAAAATAACAAGAAAAAAAAGTTGGCCAAAATAACTTTACTTTTGCAAAGGTTAATTTTATTTGGAGAAGAAGGTAAGAAAACATTGATTTGATTATTGGATCTTTACCAAAAAAGTTTTTGAGTTGAGGAAAAAGTGTTGAATTCTTAACGACTTGAAGAATTCTCCATTATACGGTTAATGCATTTTTCTCATTCAATAAATAATAATGTAGCAAGAATAATAATTCTTACCATAGAAATATTCTCCATTTTCCTCCATTAATAATAATAATAATAATAATAATAATAATAATAATAATAATAATAATAATAATAATAATAATAATAATAATAATAATAATAATAATAATAATAATAATAATAATAATAATTTATAAAAATTTTGAATTCTTGTGTTGAATTCTTAATGACTTGAAGAATTCATCATTATACGGTTAATGCATTTTTCTCATTCAATAAATAATAATGTAGCAAGAATAATAATTCTTACCATAGAAATATTCTCCATTTTCCTCCATTAATAATAATAATAATAATAATAATAATAATAATAATAATAATAATAATAATAATAATAATAATAATAATAATAATAATAATAATAAATTAAGAAAAATTATTATTATTATTATTATTATTATTATTATTATTATTATTATTAGTAGTAGTAGTAGTAGTAGTAGTAGTAGTAGTAGTAGTAGTAGTAGTAGTAAATTATAGCTGTTGATGTTAATATGTTCGTGAAAATACCACCCAAGATCTGCTTTCTTTTTCTAACTTTTCAATTATTTTAGTTGCATTTCTTGAAAATTGCCTCAACTTTCTTATATATTTACCTATTATTTCTTTAAGAGCGATTTGTTAATTAATGTAAAACTTTAAATTGCTTCTGTTAAATTTAAACCTTTACAGAATTATTTTTAAACCTTTACAGAATTATTTTTAAATCTTTACAGAATTATTTTTAAACCCTTACAGAATTATTTTAAACTTTTACAGAATTATTTTTCTTGGAGTTTAAAGTTTAGTTTTCAAGAGAACAATTAATGAAGAATTTCAGTTCGTTTGTATTTTTATATATTTTTTTAAAAAGTTTTAATACTTTTGATAACAGGTTCAAAGTTTACTATAAAAATACCTTTTGGCAATCAATCAAATTGATTAAAGTTTATTTAGCGAAACTATTTTACAAATGTTTAAAAAAAGAATATTGAATTGAAATGGGATTTTTGGAGTGAAGGTTGAGTCTAGGATTGGCTGAGCTCCGGATTTTTGAGCACCACACCGCACCGCACCGCACCGCACTAAGCGCACCTCGCACCAAAAGTCTTTTTGTCGCACTGCCGAGCATCTCTATGTTTTAACGTGCACCGCGCTCCGTGCCGTACCGCGACAATGGAATTGTCTGCCTCACTGTACCGCATCGCATCTAAATGAGAGCACCACGCACCGCAAACCACCAGGTGTGTCGGCCAACCCAAGTTAAGTCTTTTGAATCTTATTTTTGTATTTTGAATAGTGATGAAACGATTCCATAATAATAATTCTTATTCAGATTGGGAAACTTCAAAATTTTCGATGCTGATTAAAAGTTGATTCTGCCGATTTCTTTTCAGTGCCGATTCATAGTACTATGCTATAATAATTTCAGATTCCGATTCTAGCCAAAAAAAAATTCTTTATCGATTCTGATGCCGATTCCCCGATTCATCGTCCGAATCGCTAATTTTAAGTGATATTTATTTCCGGAGAAAGAAACTCTTGTAATCTGATTTATAATGAAAGAAATTTGTACAACCAACACAAATATCCAAAATTTATTTGTTTTTCTGTAATTTTAACTTATGTGACTTTTATACATTAGCTTTAATAGACTCTAAAGTAATAACTTTAATAGACTCTAAAGGAATAACTATAGACTCTAAAGTAATAACTTTAATAGACTCTAAAGTCTAAAGGAATAACTATAGATTCTAAAGTAATAACTTTAATAGACTAAAACAATAACTTTAATAGACTCTAAAGTAATAACTTTAATAGACTCTAAAGTAATAGCTTTAATAGACTCTAAAGTAAAAGTTTCAATCTTTTTCTTCTCATAATGAAATAAAATGTGTGGCAAATGATTTTTTTAAATGAACTTAAAACTAATAAATATTGGTAGATTGGAAAGCAAAATATTTTCCCAAACAGATTCGTGTTAAAAAATTCCGACTCTGAAACTATTTAATTTCAGTTTTCAGCTTAAATATGTATTTATTTGTCATTTTAAAATTCCTATCTTTAATCAATATATATATATGAGTATATACTATATATATTATATATATATATATAATATAATAATGATTATATATATATAACCTAAATAATAATATTATATTATATGAATATAATAAACTTGGTATATATATATTTACATCTAATATATATATATATATATATATATATAATATTATATATATATATATATATATATAAAATAAAAATTTTCTATCTGTATATTAAAAATATTATATCTATTATATTATATTATATAATATATTTATAATTAATAATACATATCTTATATTATTATATATTATATATATATATATTATATTTAAATTATAATATATATATATATATAATGTTTTAAAAAATAATGCTCTCCTGTATATTGAAAATATTTGATCTATTAGTACTATAGTTCAATTTAAGCTTAAGCAAATAAGAATTAAAATTTAAAATACAATTAAACTTAATCCAGATAATACACATGATTTTTTAGGAGCGAACATAGGCCTTTTTTTTAAATACTTGCTCTAAATGGTAAAAATTTCTTTAGCTTCAAAACAATCCGACTTTTAATATTTGAATATTATTCATTGTGGCTTAAACTCATTCATATATTAATAATAAGGTTTCACAAAGTTCTATTGTATCTTCAAAACTTCATTCTAAGTAGCAAACTTCGTAACTTGAAAGCGACAATATTTTCAAGGAGATAAATATTACTGATGTTCAGTGCTTGAAGGATTTGGTTTTCTACGTATCTTACTGTCTAACTTTTTATAGGACTGAATTACTCTCTTAATTCCTACAAGCATCCTATTGCTAAAGCCTGATACACTCCATCCTTCATCCTTCTTTTATTTGATTAACTTTTTGTGACTTAAATACTTTGAAACACGAGTATTAAGGTATTTCGACTTGTAGGAAATATGGTTGAAAGTTTTTTTCTCTTAGGTGTGTTTATGTGAGCTTTGGATCATTTAAAAACAAAAACAAATGATAGTCCAATATACTAAAAGGAGATAAATATATTTTAAAGAAGGCAGCGCAACCAAAGCCGGATACGAAGAATGAGTTAGGTAGAGCTAGGTAATTTTAAAATTATTTTGTCGGATCCGACAAAATATTTATCTGTTTACAGCTCTACTTTTAAGTGAACAAATTTTTTCAACCACCTATATTGCACAAGCTTAATTTAAAACTTGTGACTTTCTTATGAATTTTATGCTTTTAAATTCCTTCATCTCCTATTTTATAACTCAAGAATTCTGCATTTTAATCCTTTCTGCATCGCTACACTTTTCCGAAATTTAAATACCAATTTTTTCAACCAATGAACGCAAAAATGGTATTTATATTTAGAAATTTGGATATATACCTTTGTTTTTCTTTACAAGAGTTGAAAATATTCTGCTCTTTCAAAATTTTAACTGTCTTAGTTTACGCGTATACTTTATACATTTGATATTTATATATAACTATATATTCTTAGTATTTAAAATCATATGCTTTTTAGATTACTTAGAATTATGACTGTGACATTTTTATGAGAAATATTTTTCATTTATCTACTAAAGTTTTGAGAGTAAATAACTGATCCATTTTCTCCTCTCGTATTCAAATTTATTTTACTAAACAATGTTTGAGGTAACATTGGATGTTAGGTTATAGTAGTTATATTCTCATGGCACGTGGAGCTAGTGATCACAAATCCAAGTGTTGCGACCAGTGTCAAGTTCCGTAATTTTAAGGATTCGTTAAAATCATGCTCAAGTATCGCAGTTACAACATCGGTATTTACTTTTTCGTTAGTAAGTTATATACAAGACCATATTAAGAAGTTTTTAAATTACAAATCAAATCTTTAGCGTATTTAATTATTTAATAGTTAAAAATCGGATTAATATTATATATATATATATATTATATTATATATAATATATTATATATTATATATACTACAAATTAACTATATATATATATTAATATATATATTAATAATTGATGATAAAATATAGATAAAATATAATTAAGTAATAATTAAAATAATATTAAAGTAATAATTAATATATAAATTTAAGTAATCTCGATATTGTTGAGGTGGATTTCCACAAATTCAATTCTCTGACCCCCAACTTCACTATAGACCCTAAGGTTTAAAATTTATTTAAATTAATACTTTATCAATTACTGGGTTAGAAGAAACGTAAACGTGAAATACAAGATGATAAGTGATGTATAGATTATTTGTCCACTCACGCTCCCAATAATAAATAAATATAATTAAATAAATAAAAATGAATAAATGAATATGGGGAAATGATAATATAAAATTTCAATAAAATTTGAATTTGAAAATTTTAATATAAATTATAATATATTATTCTGAGAAGTTAAGCTTATATAAAGATAGTGATGTTGTGATGTTATTGTGATATGGTGCTTTTATTATGACCAAAAGATAAGTATAACGTTATCAGTATGAGCCCAAACTTTTTAGATTGAATTAAATTAACAAAGAAAAATTTATTTTTCTTATCATAATTTGTAATAATAGATATTAATATTTGTTATTTTTAAATGGGCTATTCATCTTTTAAAGCGCTTTTTTATACAATATATATTATTAATATATATATATATATTAATATATATATATATATATAATATATATATATATATTAATTAAATATATAATAGTATATATATATAATTTCTTTATTTTATATTAGGACATATAATAATTAATTGTGTATAGGTATTCGTTAATTATCAGTGGTATATATATATATATATTAGTATATTAATTTATATATATATATTATATATGTATATAAGTAGTATATATATTATATAATATATTAAATATCTATAAGACTTTTCATCTTCATTTAACTTGTTACTTTAGAGTAATTGTCGCATATATTATATATTTATATAATATTTAATATTATATAATACTTCAAATATATTATACTTATTTCATATATATATAATTCTTATGATATTATGTATTATACATATATCAATTATTATTATTTAGGTACTTATATACGTATATATTATATATGGTACGCTAATAATTATTAGCGCTGATTATATATATTTATATATAATTTATCTATTATTTGTATAATATAAAGAAAAGATTATATTATTATTACTATTTCATATTTTATATGGAAATAATGTAGTTTTATCAAATTTCACCTAGTTTGGGTGCGTTTTTGGTTCTGTTGTACTCAAAACCCAACTTCGCTTGGGCTGAGCTCCACGTGCCTGAGTCGCACGCGACTCAAGGTGAGTCGGTTCGGAACACAAACGTATGGACGAACATTGAGGAAGAACTATTAAGTAGATACTAAATAATATAATAAATAATTATTGTATAGTATACTTATATATATATATATATATTATATATCTATTATAAATATATATATATCTTAATATACTAATAAATTATATAAAATATTTTCTATTATTATTATATATATATATTCCCAAATATTTATTAATATCTGTGGCTAACCATATACAATCACTTTTCCTATACGCAGCGTTAAAGGGGTTCCATAGTAAGGACTAACTCATAGAGCGGGATTTTTCCAGGGTATTGAGTGAGAAATGAACTACTTAAATACCTAATTTGTTTTCGAAAAACGGTGAATTGAGGTTGCATAGCACTGAAATAACGTTTATAGACGGATTTTCACGTTGCCAACCAGCAATGAAACCTAACCTAGATGGATTCCGGTTGCATCTGAGAATCCTTAATGGTATGAAATGTTTTGGTGGCGTAAAATCTATCAATGAAGAATGAAATATTATAGTATATTAAAAAAGTGCCAATTTATTATTCAGAAATTTATATATTATATTATTTATATAGACTAATATAAAAATATTATACATACACGTATAATGAGTATATATTACTACTGTATATAGTATCTTTAGACGAAATTTTTATAAAAAAGTAAAATCAATAAAAACGGTTTATTTATAGTTAAACGTCAAAGATATATATTTGGAAAATTTTAATTCCATTGTCTCTCTACTAGAATATATCGCGTTGACCTTAAATAGTGTTATTTTTAATTCAACTTAAAGCTAAGTGGGCTGTGAATGGGAACTAAAAAAATTACATAAAATCATGATTAAAGATATGATTATATACATTTTGTACATACATAAGAGGTATATATATTAAATAAAAATGAAAATATATTATATCATATATATTATATATCTATACTTTTATTAGTATAATATTATTTCTCTATTTTATATATTTACAAATATGTATTATTACCCACAACTTATATTTAATTATTTATAAAATAATTATTATAATAGTTATTAAAATATCCATTATTATCGGCGAAACTTCTATATGAGTTATAGATATATACCTATGGATATTAGGTATTACTTCATTATTTACTATATTACGTCTTATTTTACCGTTTATGGTTTGTGGATAGCTGTAAAGGCGTGGTCACGTGACTGTCGTATTGATAGAGGTATCTATATTTATTAGTTTTACGTTTCTACCTAATTCGTTATATTATTATGTTGCATTAATGTTGTAAGTTTAATTATGGACTTTAACGCTACAGGTTATGGTAGTGTTAAAAACTTATACTCATTAGGTAATTAAGTTCTTTGGGCTATCGATTATTAGAATATATACTTATATGTAACTTACGTACTAAAGGGACTCATATGTTACATATAAATAGGTAAAATAATATATCTTGATAGGTAATAACATATTATACAAGAATTAGTATTGGTATTTAATGAATAAAATGATATATAAACCTATGTCTCATATTATACTCCTCTACGCACCCCGTAATACGAAACTCGGTGATTCAGGTATGCGGACAACTGCTCTAAGGCGGCGTCACTATAGTGACTTGACGGTATTCAGGTGCACATTACAGGAGGGGACTTATTGGCTGTAGGTGGGATAATGTGCATGATGAAACGGGCTTGCGATGCTATTTAGAAACGCTGGCATTATATTGGTCCATATATATAAATAATGAAGGGTATAAGAGATAAAAGTCTAGTCATATATGTTATAATTTACATATTTATTACTTTATAGATTTTATACACTAATAATTGAATTAATCATGAATAGTAGGTAATATAGTCCCATTACGAAACCTAATTTTACTAATAATTTAGTTATATATGTTATATACGTTATGATAGTTATTATTATATATATATTATATATTTATATTTGGTAATAAAAGGTTAACACTTTTAAAATATGATAAGAATAAGTCTAATTGATTTTAATTTGAAATTTAATGTGTCAACTAACGGGTAGGCTCGGTCTAGATGTAGTTGACTTAATGGTTACGGAGTCAACTTTTTTCATACATTCACAGTTTATCGGGAACAAAATATACAAACAACGGGCGGCATTAGGGGAAATACACGTTTTGAAATTTTGTTATTACTCTAATCACATAAATATAGCTTTTATTAACAGCAGGTTTGATGATAAGGTTGAAGTTTGTTGTTATTCGCAACCAATATATAAATGAGGATAAATTTATTACACACTAATATACCGGTTCTTTGGGTGTCACTGCGGTTACAGAGTAAGGATTAAGTTACGTTAGGTCTCAACATTAAGTTGGTTTAGCAAGACTCTTATTTCTGTTTTTAATAGTTCTCCAAAGTGGTACGCACAAGCTTCTCTTTTTTAAGCAAATACATTATTTTTAGTTTGGAACTTGAATTATCGTTCAAATTAAACTTTTAGTGAGTCTTTGCAAATATGGCAATCGTCTATATGGTATAAGTAAAGACTCTCAGCTCCACGTATAGTAGCCATCGATCGCATGTAAATCGTACTATTAAGCAGCAGTCATCAGATATCCATTTTTACTGGCAGTTATACTTTTTACTAACAGTTATAACTTAGTATGCAGTCTATGTGATCTTTGGGATATATGTCAATTGATGCGTGGGCAATAAATAAATGTATGAAACCTAGAGCAGATAAATTGACTGTAACCGTGAGGTAAGTTGTTATACTAACCTAACTCTAAAAACCTACACGTAAAGCCTTGAATATAAAATTTTGTTCAGTTACTTATAGTAGTTTACAAGTCTGTGGTGGGATTTATAGGGCTTTTATTGGAATTCTAGCGATTTATACGGAGAAAGCACTCTATATCATTTGTCGTGGCAGTTGTCCGGTACCTGATACTTCAAAGCTGCAACAGAGCGTAACCTTAGTACACTCTGTTACTAAATGGGTAAAAGGAAACCAACTGACTAGTATTACTGCTCAGGAGTTTGCGCGGTTTGACGAATGAATTTATGTTAATAGGGTCGAATTAGTATAAGCGAATTGAATTTAGTATATTGCTCAGTTTTGCAGGTTTGACGAATGAAATCGGAAATAGAACCCTTATAAAAATTGAGGAATGGAAAGTTCATCAGACTGCCTCTAAAAGCTAAGTTTTAAAGAGCTGTTCCTATTAAATAAGAAACACCTATACATCATTTCTTTGTTTTCTTATTCTGTACATATAAAGGAAAGTTATGAAAACCTTGATATAGTTTTAAACAAGATAAGCTATGCGCTCATGGTTAGAAGATATGTGTCTATTTGAGAGGTGTTATGCATCGTTCCTATTTTCCAGCAAAGTGGGTTTACTCAAATTCCCATGCTTCTTAAGTGAATGGGGATAGTAGGACGGGGATGAAGCATACGGATCAGAAAACTGGTCTGTGCAAGACAGGTTCTTAATGCCTGGAGAGAGAGATATTCTTTCGCAAGAACCTCGTGCATCCGGAACACTTCTGCTGGCCACTTCACACTAAATTAGGCAATGAAACATTGCGTGAAATCTCTAATCTAAAGTAGGCAATGCTTTCATGTATGGTTTGGTGGACCCAATATCCCGATTAATGTTCGATTTAATTTTGATCCAAAACTGAAAGTCAATGCGAGGGAGGCTTGGGTTATCATTCAAGCAGGTTGTAAGCAAGTTTTGGGCAACAAAAAGGACCCACAGTATATTTCTATTGTAGCCAATATGCTGGAGAAGTTCAAGATTAGGAGGTTTGATGAGCCTGAAGAATTCACTTTTTGAACATTAAACCCTTGATTTTTTCGCTAACAATTTTGGGATGTTGAGGAGGAATAGGGTGTGGGACGTTTCCATGCAGAAATATCAAAATGATGGAAAGAAGGTATCAGGGTCGCTGGAATACTTTATTGATGGGAGGCTAATTGCTCGGATCACTTTACCGAGAATGTTCAGGGCAAGCTACGTCATGAGGAGAAAATCCAATAACACGGATGGGCCTTACAAGCTGTTCAGGGAGAAGAGGAAAAGGAGTATATAAAGAAATGACACATAACCTAAGTGATAAAAGGTATTGTTTCCATGTTTAGAAGTATTGAAAGGTTTTCTACATATATGTAACCTATTTTATCTTTACATTCCTATAGTATATTCCTCTAAATAAAGAAATTTTAATGAAAGTAACAGTGGAAGGAAACTGTGGGTGATAGAACAAAACTGAAGGTCAGATATGGATCAGCGAGCAATTAAACCATAAGAGAACACTCGTAGTTAACGTTAAAAAATGTTTGAAAACAGGTTTTTGTCGTCGGCCTGTGGGATTATTAAAAGCATATATTCGCCTTTGATTTATTACTTTACTTCGATTCCTTTTACATGTGAAAAAATATCATTCTTTGGGAGGTGGAAGTGACGTCACTGGCCGTCAGTGGACTGGGGTGGACGCTGAGAAGGGTAAAAGCTTTTCAAAAAAGCTTCGCCCTTTTCCAGAGTTGATTTAATAACGATATGTGTTTTAATTTTCTAAACTTAAATTTGAAATTTTTTAAGTAAAATATTTTTAAAAGAAATGTTTATGTTTTTAATAAATTTCGTATTTTTAGCGGAAAAAATGTGCTTTTGGAATAGGAAAAGCTAATTTTTACGTTTTTTGTTTAAAAAAAAAAAAAAAAAAGAGTAATGTCAGCGGGAAAACTCGGCCTTTCATCATAAAGCATCTTTTGTCATTTACTTTATGACTATCGAGTGATTATTTTTTTTTTCTCTCTCTCTTCTCTCTCTTCTCTGTCTCATCTTCGTCTCTCTCTCCTCGTCTCGCTCTCTCTGCTCTCGCTGCTCTCTTCTCTTCTCTCTCTAACGCTGAAAATCGGCAACTGAAACCCACGAATGGTAAAACAATACATCGTATTCCAAATACTATTTGTGGATTAACAATCAATAAAAAATTGATAAATAGAATAGATTAATTGTAATAAATTAATGTCAATTAGGTTTTAAAGATTTGCAACAATTTCAATTTTTGGAAATATCGATATTCGGTGTTATCAGCTTGGGGAAGCCATTGTTTCTCTTGCTTTCAAGAACCGGCACGCGCATTGATGTATAGTATTATATTATATATATATAGTGGGATATATATATATATTATATATAATATAATATATATACTTATATATAGTATATAATATAGATATATATATATATATATATATATATATATATTTATGATTATATATATATATATATTATATATATAATATAATAGTATATATATATATATATATATATTATATATATATATATATATTATTATATATATATATTATATATATATATATACATATATATATAATATATAATAATATATATATATATATATATATATATATATATATATATATATATATATATATATATATATATATTATATATATATATATATGGGTGTGAAACATGGGGGTTGAAAGCTAGGTCCAAGAAGCAAGTTGGAAGTGTTTGACGATGAAAGGGTTGAGAGCGGTATGTGGGGTTAGTAAAAGGGAGGGGATTAGGAATAGGGTGATAGAGAGAGATGTGATTGGAAGAATGGTTTTGGTGGGAGATAAGAGCGGAGAAGGGAATGTTAAGATGGTTTGGCCATCTGGAGAGAATGGGGAACAGAGGGTGGTTAGGAGAGTTTGCGAGGGCGGAGCGGATAGGAAGGAGAGGAAGGGGGAGACTATGGAAAGGAAGGTGGATGGATGGAGATAGAATGGAATAGATGAAGGAGACGAGACTGAGTGTTACAAGGCTAGGTGTTGCTGGCGAGAGATAGAAGGGGCGAAGGAGGAGGGTGGGTGGGGGCGAGATGATGGAAAATATGAATTAGGGAAACTGCACGTACCACTACCGGTGGTCCGCTTAAGCGGGAATAGTGTTGTAAAATTAATAATAATACTAATAATAATAATATATATATATATATATATAATATATATATTGTCGTATTTAATATATATATATATATTATATATATATATATATATTATATATTATATTTATAATGGCGGTGTCTTATTTGAGACCTGAGGAAGCGATGCCATTATAAACGTTAAAGAAATTGTTTATATGAAAATTCCGAAAGGTTGAGAGATTATTTTGTTGTTTTTTTTGTTTTACGCGAAGATTCATTACTTGAAGGTTGGTTAATGACGGTAATTTAAATAAATACTAATTAATTTCTATACATATTTATTTATTTCTATTTATTATACATTTATTTATTTCCAATGTTTATTTTCATAAACCATAATAAATATGAGACAAATTTTCAATGTATGAAGAAGTATTAAACTATATTGAAAAAAAACGTGATAAACTCTTTGGAAAAAAAAACGCGATAAACTCTTTGGGTTATTTTGACCCTAAAATTTTTCTGATTTTCTCACATTTTTTATGTGCGGTACCTGTAAATTTTTAGAAATTTTAATACTTTTATTTTTCAAAATATAATAACACATAATAACAAACATTTAGTAAATAAAAAAATAATAAAAATATTAATAAAATAATAATAAATAATTATAAGAAAAAAATTAATAATAATAAAAAATAAAAGCAAAAATAAGAAGTAAATAACAAACAATAATAAGAAATAAGAACCAAAATATAATAATAATAAAAAATAAAAAATTATTTTCTTTATTTTTCATTATCCAAAAAAAGTAATTAATTTTTTTTATATATAAATGATTTTAATTAATATTAAATTTTAAATTTAAAATCATCCGTGTTTATTCTCTTGGTTAAACATTAAAAAAATAAAAGTATTAAATTTATCAAAAGAACTTTTAATTTATTTTGTAAAAAATATATTAATAATTATAATTAAATATTAAAATTAATATCCATGTTATATCAAAAAATAAAGGCATACCCTATTTAACTTACTTAAAAAAAGTATTTTAATTTATTTTGTATAAAATATACATATTAATTATTTTTGATGAAGTCTTAGACATTAATAATCATCCTGTTAGCTATTAAAATATTTAAGTTATAAAACAGTAATTTAATTAATTTGTAAAAATATATGTATAATAATAAATTAAGTATTACTAAGTATTTAAATTTAATTTTGGTAAAAAAGTAATATGTAAATAATAATAAAATATAGTTATTGAAAGAGTATTTAATTTTATTTTGATAAACAATATTGGGCCAAGTATTTGTTAAAGGGCATAGGCTGTGTCTAACAAAGCCATGATTCCCAACTGTGGAAATATTAAAAAAAAAGTTTTCAGATTCAATTGTTGGCTTTAATTTCTGTGCCAAATGCAAAGCCTCTCTTAGGTCATCTCCAAAATCCCTTTTCAGTCTCAAGTTCCCTCTAAGATTTCTACTTCCTTTGTATTTGCACTTCTCCAGTTCAAACAACTCAGGAGTTCAAAATAGAGGGAGAGAAGTTTGTTTGCTAATGTGTTTGGCCTGATAATAATAATAATAATAATAAGTAATAATAATATATAATAATAATAATATATAATAATATAATAATAATATGATAATAATAAATAATAATAATATAATAACCTAATAACAATAAATAAAAATAACAATATATAATAATAATAATAATAATAATAATAATAATAATAATAATAATAATAATAATAATAATAATAATAATAATAATAATAATAATAATAATAACAATATAACAATATATAATAAATTCAATTTAATGTTATTTTTTGCCTAAATATAAATTTTCAAATTATTAATAATGTTCCATTAAAACATATTTAGTCATAATAATATAATAATAATAATAAATAATAATAATAATAATAATAATAATAATGATAATAATAATAATAATAATATAATTAATATAATAATAATAATAATAATAAACGAGAAGGCTATGTGCCTTTTATTGAGCTTAATTTCAATCACCGCAGCTAATAAAGATAGGACACATCTAAGTAGAATGACGGATGGAAGAGGGTTGAGGGTTGATGTTTAATGCCAGAAATCGGAGAAGATGCAGAGGGAGGGATCGCAGAAACGAACAATGTATGTAGTTTAGGAGTTAGAAGAAGAGAGCGAGAAGAAGGAGAAGAGAGATAGACGTATGTAAAAGAGCATGAGAGAGTATAAGGTAGAAAGAGAGAGAGACGTATCGCAGAGCAGATTATGAAGAGAAGATAGTATAAAGAAGACAGAAGAAGAAGGAGAGGTAGAAGTAATTATTGTAGTATTAAAGAAGTATATGTCTCATGATAAGCCTAATCGCTAAACTTAAAACCTAACTTATAATAATACATGTGGGAGTAACTTTTTATTTTCATTCCCATTGGGTTTCAGGGGTAATAAATTCACAACTATAATCGACTGTGTGTTTATCAAGGGACTTAATAAATGTAAAGGAAAAAAGTCAAACACTTTTTGCCTACGCGGGGCGCTGGCTATGAACATTTTTGGCTCGACTAAAGGTCAAAAATTGCTAAAAAAAATAAATATTTGTGCTACTTTCACAGGCTAAACTCTTTAGCAAATAGATATAGTGGCACAGCCCCCAGGACTTGATTTAAAATAGTGTATCCTAGTAAATATTTAATTTCATATATTTATACAAATTTTGGGCTATGGGGGAGATAGGACTTGCATACAATTTGTCTCGAGTCATTCTAGGTATTAAGTAGATATAATATATAGGCATAATAGTTCATTTAACAATTACGTAATTAAAGGTACAAATAAGGGCAGAATGAATATCTTCACTCTAGAACAATGGACAATTAAACTTACCTGGCGGACTCAATATCCATCGATAGTTCTATTCTCAATTTATAAAGAATAACTTACTATGTATGATGCAAAATTTATATTTTCGAGTCAATCACCAATGTGTATATTGATTTCTAAAATCGTTGTTTCGTTTTCATATTTAACACAAGATAGGATTTAGCGACATCCCTTTGCGTTGTGTTAACATGTTGTTAACAAAAGTGAAAATCATTGATAAGAAAAGTACGTAATAAAACATAATTAGATTACCTGAATGTGATAGAGACAGTTGATGCATTTCATCTAAATTCTGCAATTGCTTCGCATTTTATATATGATCATTAGAATTATTTACGCTCAATAAGCCATTTATGTAATATATATATATATAATATATATAATATATATTATATATTATTAATATTATATATATATTTATATTAGTTATATATATTATTATAATATATATATAATATTTATATATATATATATATTATATATTATATATAATAATATATATATAATATATATATATATATATTAATAATAATATACATAATCGTAAATATAATCTAAAGTAATAAATTTTATATTATAATGATTATAATTATTATAGATATATAAATTTTAATGAATATATAAATTTTAATGTATATGTTTAATTTAATTAATTTAGTACGTTACATACAGATTATACTATAATTGTCATGGCGGGACTTGGTGAATTCTACCTTGGACTAATCCCTGGAATCCTGGTAAGGAAATGTTACCATAAAGGAACCTGGAAATGACTAATCCTGGTTTCCAGGAACCATTTGATGAAACTGCGAGAAAACTGTGATATCTAGATTCTCCCCCCCATATAAAATGAACGTAATATTAGATGCAAAATTAACATAGATATAAAAAATAAATTTTTATAATAAGTAATTACAAGTATGCAAGCAGACCTCACTTATTCATTGACAAAAGATTTGAAATTAATAAAAATCCTAACAGTGCATACTATTGGTGATTCTCTATAATTATTTATCAGCAGAAGAATTGTCCGTTGTATATTAGTTAATGATTGCATGATTTTGTGTGCATGATCACCCAAAATTTGCCTCATGTAATCGTAGCGCGGGGTTCTATACCAGGGTCGGCCGTGGCTCACATCTCCCAGATCGGGAGGGCGGAGGGGGGCTTAAGGTTATCTCCAGGATAGTAGGATACTGCTTTAAGACGTTTAGGAACAAATGCACGGAGTGCGTAAGAAGAAGAAGAGGGACGCTAGCGCTAGAGAATCTCTATAGTGAAAACGGAGTGGATTCTGGCAAGGCCTGGTAAGCTGTGTGTGTTATGGGACTTCACTACGCCCCCCGGAGGGGGTTCCCCAACTGAAAAAAAGAAGTAGAAATGCACGAAGTGCATAAGGATAAAGAAACAGGAGTATATGGAATTGAGGAACGCAAGGAGATGGTGTCCAATGAGGATAGTAGAGGAAAATGGGTATGAACAAGCAGGAGAATATATTGGTGTTATGGAGACCAGCTTCCGGAGGAGGTGTTCCTCCGAACTAAGCATGAATAGAAAAAGAAGGAGTGGAATAGGATGGAGAAAGGTAGGAAGTATACAACTATAACGAGCTTTGGTAACAGGCAACACCACTATTATTGGTGCTTTAGGTGGTAAGCCGGTTATGGAGTGGCGGTTTCACTTATCGTAGTTTTATGTTGAAGATATATACATTTCGTTTTTATGTTTACTCTGTTTTCTATCCTTACCTTATTTTACTTATCATTAATTACCTTATTATTATTTTCTTTTGTTAAATAATATTCAATAAATATATATATTTGTTTTGCTTATTTGTTAATTATTACTAGTATATTTTTAATTTTTCAATTTTTATATATAAATGTTATATTTTATATTAATGTATTCATATTAACTAATTTTTAACTTTGATTTTTATTTTTTAGTTTTCAAATTTTAAAAATTTATTTTAATTCTATTATATTTATTTTTAATTTTGTCGTTAATTTATTTATTGTATTTTTAATTCTATAAATAATTTTATTCTTTATGTTTTTTAAATTTTATTCCTAACTGATATAATTTAATAATAATATTTTTTAATTAATTTTTTAAATATTTTTATTTGTTTAAATATTTTATTTTATTTTTAAGCTATAAAAAATGTACTACATAATATTCACATATTTACATATTCTACAAATACAGGACAAAGTATTTTTATACTCATATATATTTAAATGAATAGTATTAGAAAGGTCAGAAAAACAAACTGAATTTCCAGAACCATTTTCCACCTACATATTTCTTCCAATTTTATCCATTTGAGTAACACTGATCCCTTTTTATTATTGTATATCTTAACAAATTACCAATTAATGGTTGTTTTCTTTTCATTTACCACTGTTCTACATACTCTATTTTATATTATTATTTATTTGTATTGGATTTTATTAGATATTGGTAATGTTTGCTTATTTATTATCTATTTTCTAAAATTGAAATAATGGCATAGTTTTTATATTTTTAAAATAATGTTCCTAAGGTATTGTAATGTAAAGGTGGATCTATCTTGACGTTGTAATAACTCACTCATTTTTGGAGTTATTTTATTAGCTAAATAATATATTTACACTTCTTTTTTAATGTTTAGTAATTTAAATAAATTTTATTGCATTAATATTTTACATACCATTATTCTATATATCAGTTCAAATCTAGTGATAAAAGTCTTATAGTTAAAATTCCACACTACGTTTCATTAATACTGCATTCTCTAGGCTATAATCTCATTTTCTATCACTTCCATTAATCTTACATTGTTAATTTACTTTATTGATCTTAAATTCGATCTTTGGATTTAGTATTTTAGATATCTAACATTGGTTATAGTTCTCATTTTTGATTTAATACACTCATCAATAAAAATTTATAAATACTTTATTAGGTTTATTGCCGTTTAGTTTTGTTATTATGATAATAGTTCTACGATTATTTATGTGTTTATGTGATCATATTTATGTTTGATGTATGTTTGTTAGTTGAAATAGAATTTACTGTTTTTGTTGTTGTGCTATTAATTATTGTTGTTGATTGAATTAGCTTATGCATATGCGTATTGTTTTGTTGTTATTATTGTATAGTTTGTATGTATTGTATTGTTAGTTTGTTGTGTTGTTGATTTTCAGATTTTGTTGATTTGTGTGTTGGTGGAAGAGGTTGTATTTAAATTATTTATCTAATTAATTAATCATTAAATTTTTTAAGTCTATGTAATTATTTAATGGTTATTTGTTTACTATTAACTTTATTAATTATTTATTTATGTAACTTAAACAAATTAATATATATCATCATATTCCTTAGAACTACTTATATTGTACATACAGCATATTCATTTATTTTTACACTAATTGGTATCTCTATGAATTATTGAAACTTAGTCAACTCTCACCTTATCATATGAAGTTTGTTTTCAATCGATAGCAATCTCAATCTTAAATTATCAAATTAAGCAAATATTAATTATTTATTAATTCATCTAACATTATTATTATTATTAATTTAATTAATTATTTATTATTAATTATTATTATTATTATTATGGATTTGATTATTATTATCCACATAGATCTCACATCAATACGAAATTTAATTCAATGCATTTTGACCATCAGTTTTTGCCAATTAAACGCGAGCTCGGATCAAACTTTTTGCCTCACTATTGTCTTCCACAACCTAGAATATCTCTAATTTTTGGATATGGTGTATCTAAATTTGATGAACTTTCTCTTACTTACCAGATCACCTATATAATTCCAATAATTAAACAGTAAACATCGTCTTGTTTTAACTGCTAAAATCTGCCACTTCAAGGCATATAACATAATAGCAGGAAGAAAACTGTATTTAGGGCTGACATGTTCTATCTCACGTGGGCAAGACCACACTCTGTAACACTTTCTGAGGAAATGCGATCATCAATTAAATACTCTTGATTAGTCGATAACCACTAGCACGAGAAAAGGGTAGAACTGAGCACATTATTTTATTTATCTCTAAATATAAGAACTTACCGTGCCACGTAACTTATCTTTTGACACACACTGAGAAGGGTAAATAGACTAATTATTTTAACTGTGTTCCTTAAATATCTTTTGGATTATGTAGAAAAGGGTTAATACGAAGATGATATATATATCTTTACGTAGATCAACTTTGTTATACAATACCAAATTATATAATTTTGACACTGAGAAAGGGTAAAATTAGTCTGTGAATATA
>JABUQX010012571.1:0-5000 GCA_015478945.1 Trachelipus rathkii | reverse complement strand
TATTAATTATTAATTATTATTCATATTATTAAATATTATTATTATTATTATAATTTTTTTTTTTTAAGCAATTCACATTTATATATATTTTAATTTGCAATGGAAAATATATTTTATTAGTGATATCTATTTACTTCGGAATTTCTCAATAGTTTTGAAGTTACCATTGGCACATTAATTTTTATAATTGGTAATTGAAAAGTAGAAAATAGTTCTAACCAGAATCTTATTATTTGAGCACAGCCGCGTCTTTTTTGGTAGGTATATTTAGGTTCAAGATAAACAAAAGTGAATATTTCATATAGATCGGATTGAATATTTATATACAGACCGATAATACTTTGAATATTTATATACATATATATATGATAGTATATATTATTATATTATATACTATAAAATATAAATTAAATTACATATAAATATAAATTATATTACATTGAATATTTCATATAGATAGATATAAATATATATTATATTTATATAGATCGGACTAAATATTTTATATATATATATAATATATATAATATATATGTGTGTGGTGTGTGTGTGTGTGTATGGTTTTAGAATGTGTGTGTGAGTGTGGTGTGTGTGTGTGTGATTCTTCATGTAATTTTAAAAATAATGGTTTGAAGAACATAAATTTCGTATTTTATTGTTTTATCTGTACATATTTTTGTTTTCATTGCTTTATTCCGGATTTTAACGAAAATTCAGAATGTATATATATTTGTTTGGTTGGTTTTTTTATTTATAGATGAACGTCTATTAAATGGGCTAAAATGTTTTTTTTTTAAAACGTTTTTATTATTTTTAAATGTTCATTGCAAAATAATAATTTTTTTTTTTTTCCAGAAAAAAAAATTTGAAATTTAAACAAAGAAAAAATTTTTTTTCAATAAATTTATTAATATCAATTCCAAATTTTTTTTCCTAATATTATATATTCATTTTAATGTAAGATGGATACAAATGCTCATCATTAAAGCAATTGCCTTTAAATCTTAGTAATTAATTTTGTTTTTTTTTTTTTTTTTAATTTTAGGTTCTACTTTTCAAAGTTTTTTTTTTATTATAATATTTATTTTTTACAATACATTTTTTTAAAATTTTTTAAAAATTTTCGTCTTTTTGTTTTCATTCTTTCCATTGCAATAGTTACTCTGTATTTGCCTTAATCTTTTTTTTATTACGGAGTTGATTGATTTTTCTCTAAATCCTGAACCACTGGGGTTTGACTGAGGCACCGCATTTTGTTCCGCAAGCACCACGCAACCACACCGGCACCCGAAAAGCCCGCACCCCTCCCACACACCCGCGACCGGCACCGCACCGCAAGCACCGACCGCAACCCGCAAAGCACGCAACCGCGCAACCACCACGGCACCACACCCGCAGGCCTAGCGAGCAACCGCACCGCAAACCGCAACCGCAAAACAAATACCTCGCAAAGCACCGGCACCGTGCACCGCACCGCAACCGCAACTGCAAGATAGTGCTCGACAAATCAGTACACATATATAGATTTCAGTTAATTGCTTAAATACTTTATTTATTTTTAGATAGTAGGATCAATTTATTTACTTTGTGTAGTAGTTGTTGTTGTTGTTGTTGTTGTTGCTGTAAGTAGTAGTAGTAGTAAGTAGTAGTAGTAGTTAGTAAGTTAGTAGTGTAAGTAATCCCACGTCTTGGACACTTCGATTTCCACTTTCCTATTACTTTTAAATGCTTAAAAGACTTATTTAATATTAAGCTTAATGGTCCCGCACTGCCACGATAATTATATATTATTTATATATTATTAATATAATATACATATATAATATATTATATAATATATCTATAATTACTATATAGTAATATATATATATATATATAATATATTATATATAATATATATATATATATATACTTTTAGGATGAAACTCTTTGCACTGGTGATTTGCTCGGGCTCCAGCCAAGTGAGCTTTTGATTTTTAATACCCTGACTTTTGGTAAAACCTTTTATTATATATGTTATTCATAAATAAAGAACATTTAAACATGGGGTTCTCGATGTAATGTTCGAGAACCAACATTGAAAATCTAGTAGGGCTTGAGCCCGAGTATAGAATTGAGTGGCAGTATGCGCTTCCCGATATATATATATATTATATATATATATTCTATATATATTATATATATTAGAATTTTATATATAATATATAGTATAATATATATATTTAATATATATAATATTAATATATTTACACCCAACTGCAATTGCGTTTTCGGCTTTTGTGTGGAGTATGCACTTTAATCTTGATAGTTTCAAAACCCACCCACACACATACATATATATATATATATATATATTATATATTATATATATATATATATATATATAAATATATATATAATATATATATATATATAATATATGATAATATATACATATATTTTATATATATATATATATAATTATATATATTATATTATATATTTAATATACTATATTATATATATATATATAATTTATATTATATATATATATATATATATATATATTATATATATATATATATAATATATAATAATATATATATATAATATTATTATTATATATAAAGATGTGTGGGTGAAAACTACTCAAGATTTAAGATGCATATTCCACGCCAAAAAAAGCAAAAACTCAACTGCGTTTGTGTAAACAACCTTTTGGCTTATCAAAGCACTCAGTCACTTTGAAGTATGTTTTGAGGGAAACAATTTTAGCTTCTAAGAAATTTTTCCGGGAATGGAAAAATATCAAGAAAGTTAAGGAATGGAGAAAAACAAACTTCCAAGTCATTATCTGCAATTTCAGGATCTTTGAAATAAGAGAGGCTGGCCGATGTGTTGATTTTATTATTTTAAAAATAGGTGGAGGATGTAATATACTCCACCGGCAGAATCCCTCCCACCCTGTAGGCACCAGGACGAAGACTTAGACTGCCGTCTGTAGATGACATATGGAGCGCAACAGCGCGCCTTTATTCCGATAAGGAGTTTAGGTAAAGATTTCGAAAATAATTTAATTTGAGAGAAAGAAGAACCTCCTAAACCTAAACCTAAGGGGATGTCTCTTAGTATAGCGCAGACGAAGACTTTCCGATGAGAGACTGGGGAAGGATTATATTGTTCAATGATAGAGTTGTAAAGGCGAGGATCGGATGGTTCGGGAGTTCTGCTCAACCCTAGAGAAGGGGTGGCTGAAAAGGGTACGACACCGCAAACGATGCAGGTCTGGGGTGTTGTACAGCTCACAATATGAAACAGGCAAATCCAGTGCCATCGTTCTTGAGTCATTAGCATTGAAAAACGATATTTTTACTCGAGAGTCCTGTCCCACATTAAATAGTACAAAGATCGGAGAGAGCGAAGAGAGAGGAGGAGGAAGCCATGTCGAGAGAGCGAGAGAGAAGAGAGTAGCAGAGGGAGAGATAAGGAAGAGTAGAACGAAAAGGTGAAGAGTGAGTTTAAGTAGAGAGAGAGAGAGAGAGAGACGACTGGAAGAGTACCGGGAAAGAGAGCAACGAGAGCAGACGAGCGCCAGAGGTGCGGATAAGGGTGGATTGAGGAGCGAGGAAGACTGCAGTAGGTATCGCAGACTAGTCGAGAGCAAGAGCCGTAGAGAGAGAGGAATGTTGTAAGAGCATGAGGAATGGAGAGCCAGCGAGTAGAGCAGACAGAGATGAGGGACGAGGAGAGAGAGGCCAGATGTGAGAGGAGGAGGAGCATCGAGAAGAGAGAAGAGAGACGAGAGAGAGGAGGAGGAGAGATACGTGGAGGAAAGAGCAGAAGAGAGAGAGAGAGAGAAATCAAGAGAAGAGAAAGAGAGGAGAAAAGAGAGAGAGAGAGAGAGAGAGGAGGAGAGAGAGTTCGTTTCACAAAGTTCCTAGTCTAAAGAACTAGATATTTCGGGGAATCGTTAAAAGGTATTAGAAAAGAATCGTGGACATTCTGAAATGAAATAGTTTGATCATTTGAACAGGTTACTTACTACATGAGAAGGACAGAAATAAAGATTTGCTGATGGTTACGCGATAAAAACAGCTTTGGGAGAAAACATAGGCGCCCACTAAAAATTAAAATTTGAAAGAACTTACAAACAGTGAGCAATATATATAAATAGCGCGTAAATTGTGTGATCGAATGGAAATTAAAGTTAAGTAAGAAGATGGATGGACCAATGATGCTCAGGATAAGTAAATTGGTTTTACATACAAGCTTTTGTGTCAGATGTATGAGATTACTTGTGGTCGAGAAAGCCGTTGAAGACAGATTTCGATACGTTTCATTATAATGCAAATATTCACAAAAAAATTTTGTCAAACAAAATTTCACTCCTTTCTTTGTGCCAAGAGAGAACGAAAGAAGATGCAGAACTTGGAGTTCGTTATGGGAAAGAAATTTTTAAAGACAGTTTTCTAAATCTCAATTAAAGAGTTTATTCAAAATTATATTAAGGTTAATGTTATCGATAAGTTTGGAAGGCTAAGAGGAGATTCCTTTTATTATACATGTTCAGTTAGATACTCCTGGATACAGAGTATGTTCTATAGCAAGTTGGAACGGGCAATGGCGGGGGGAAAGGTTGATAAGCATAAGACAAAATTTGATTATTAAGCAAGTAAAGCAAAGGGGAAGCAGAAAGTTTGAGAATCATAGGATAGTAATATAATATACTTATCATATATATATAATTATATAGTATATATATTATATATAATCTATATTATATATTAATATATATAGTATATATATTATTATATATATATAATATATATAGTATTTAATATATATATATATTAATTTATAATATATACAACACATATTATTAATTATATATATATATTATATTGTATGATATTATTTATATTATATATATATATATATATATATTATAATATATATATATATATATATATATATATATATATATTATATATATATATTACGAATAAAGCACTTTTTTTTAC
>JABUQX010012570.1:15000-24055 GCA_015478945.1 Trachelipus rathkii | reverse complement strand
AGAAAGGCAAAGAAAGTGCTTGCTCTGAGTAGAACTGATATTGGACTTTTGACCGGACTTCTGACTGGACATGGATCAGTCAGATATCACCTTAAAAAATGGGAAAAGTTGAATGTGATTCAAGCCGGTACTGCCTTGAAGCATGTAGAAACGGGCATGAACAACATTCTATGTAATTGCGAAGCTCTAGGCTGGCAAAGATATTGGTGTTGGCAAAGAACTCGCTGAAGCCTGACGATATCAAAAAATCATTTCCTGGAACAATACTGAGGTTCCTGCGGAAACTCGGGCTGATAGACAAGGAATTTTAATTGTCACAAAAGATCCATGCGGGTCGCAGTGACAAGGGGCCTCAATAGAAGCTACCACCCTAATAATTGACAATCAAAATCTTTAAGCATGCGGCGCATGATAAGAGGCAAATTGAGGATTCGGCCCCTGAATTATATATATATATATATATATACAATTTAAAAATATATTATATATATATATATATATATATATATATATATATATATATATATAATATATATATATTATATATATATATATATATATATATATATATATATATATATAATATATATATATGGTCACGAATTCCTAAATTCTCCTCAACTCTAACGTCATCCACCATACTTTCATCGTTAGCCAATATTAAGTCTACTAGTGCATCGTGTCTTGTAGGTTCATGGACCATCGTGGCTTCAAAAAGTTGTCTACGTATACAATTTAAAATACAGAACTACAGTGGTCCATATTAGACAGGGAATCCCATTGAATGCCAGGAAAATTAAAATCAACCATTATGACTATACCTTTGTCTTTATTGTGGCATGCTGTCTCGATTTCTTTCACCATTTCCGCGTTTAATTCTTGACTCTGGCAAGGAGGTCTATAATATCTCCCTATTATGTATGATTTATTGTACAAAAGGATATCTACCCACACAGATTAAACATCATGATTAGTTTTAATGTCTGTCATTAACACGATTGAATATTGCTTTTAACATAAAGCGCCACACCACCACCCTTCTTTCCTTTACGTTGTATAAATAAAGTGAATATCCGTCTCTATACAATTCTTCATTAACCCATGCTTCAGTTATGCAAATAATGTGTAGATTCTCAGTTATGGTATAACTAATCGGCTCATCTTTATTTCTAAGGTTATGTGTATTTGTTTAAAAGCATTTGATATTCGAAATGCTGTTACTTTTATTTCCATCATCTTTATTTGAGCGTGTAACATGGCTAGTTTTATTTATTTCACCACTATTGCTATAATTATTCATATGAAGATTTAGCCCATCACCCCTAACTTTACTTAGTTTTTTGATAGAGCAAGATCTCGAGTGGTCAAAAATCCATTTCTACACTGTAGACTTCGAGTGAAACTCCGTTCTACTGCCAAAGATCTTTGTCCAGAAATTCTCTCCAAAAATTCAAAAACCTAATATTTTCTGAAAAGCAATTTCCTCACCCTTTCATCTACACCTACATCAAAGCCCTAACCCTGCACCTAACCTAGGTAAAAGCCAGAGCTGGGCGCGGCTATAATTTTTCGAGGTCCGTCATCGGCTATTCGGCTTTGCCACCTAACTAGTGCGTCGTCGGCTATCCGACTGCATTTTTGAAAACCTCAGTGCGGCATTAACTATGCGGCTATTCGGCTATCCTACGGCGATACCGTTAAATTACAAAGTAAACTTTTGCGCGATAACGAAAGCATGCCTTTACATTTTAAACCTTTTATAAGATAGTAAAACAGATTTATTTAATTTTTTTATTAAATGTTAACTACATAAATAGTTAAATACTTTCATAGCTATAGGTCCTCTTCCTCCTCCATGTCCTCCTGGCTAATCACTTCCTGCAGGAGGTCCATATTTCCTTTGAGGAAAAGAAGGTCCTCAAACCTTTCCTCCTTCAAGGACGATCTCTTGGCCCTGAGGATGTCCCCACCCGCGCTGAAGCACCTCTCCACAGCTGCTGAACTAGGAATGGGGGTATTATATTTTATAAATAGATCTATCCATATCTCCCTATGCTGGTTGGGGAAACAGGAACAGCTCGGATCTTCTTGAGAGGGCACCCACTCCTCCATGGACTTTCGTATGACGATTTCCACATCCTGTTGCTGGCTTGCTCTGCGTACCAATACTCTAGAAAACAATTTACTGAATAGGAGTGCGTCTGAATTGTGGGGTTCTTTTTCTGTTGGCTGGCCAAGCTGACGCTGCTGCTGTTTCTCAGTGGGTTTGATGGAGTCCCCTATCTTCCGGGTAATCCTGTCCCCGATCTCCTCCACCATGTCAGGTGCAATGCTTTCTAGGGCCTTAAGGGTGAAGGAGGGGTGAAGGAGGGGTGAAGGGCAGTGGCCATAAGGAGATCCCTATTCTGAAAGAGGTGGCCAAACCTCTTTTCATAGCCACTGAGGAGGGCCTGTACTAGTGGCCTTGCATACACAAGATGAATATTTTCACTCTTCTCCTCAAGGCTGGTCTTCATCAACCAAAGTTGGGGTAGGAGGGTGCCCATGTATGCCCTTTTCTCCCCTGAAGCATATCAAGACACTGCGCCACAGGCTGCATGACCAATGTGTACTCGTTCATGACCTGAAAGAGTGAAAATTAATATATTGCTTAGTTACGTAAGCATAATTGATTATTAATAAAAATACGGGAGCACGAGAGCGAGGTATCTGTATGGAATAGGGCGAATAGATCAAGAGTGAGGGTTGTACAGATGGACAATCTGAGGGCGTTCTTGGCAGTTAGGAGATTGGATAAGATGAGGAACGAGTTTATCATGGAAGCGTGTCTTGCGGGTAAGGGAAAAGACTGCCAAATTTGATGAGGATTTTGTAAGATGGTTTGGACATGTGGAGAAGGTGGAGAACACCATATTGGTTAAGAAAGTGTATAAGAGCACATGTGAGAGTGTTTTGCCTGTCGGACGACCGGAAAAAAAAGGGGGATTATTCAGTTAGAGATTGTTTACGAAGTAGCGATATGAGTGTTGGGCAAGCAAGAGCGATGGTACAGGTACAGAACAAATTATAAATAAAAATATTAAAAGAGCAATTGCTACTTTAATAAATTTATTAAATTATAAATAAAAATATTAAAAGAGCAATTGCTACTTTAAAAATACTTTATATTTACCTCGACGTCTACCTCTGTGAGAGGGGAACCTCCCTTGGGCTGCTTGATGAGGATGGTGTTTATGGCATCCATTTGGTTTTCGACCCTTAAAACCTCCAGAAGGACCATCACACTATCATATAGGGAGTTCCATCTGCAGAAATAAATATAACTTTATATAAAATATCAAAAACTTATAAAATGAACTTGTCTATAATTAATCGGCAACAATTTCTTACGCTAAATTTCTTTTTTTAATAGTAATTACTACTACCTTGTCACCACAGGAGTCTTCAGTTTTCTTTTGGCGACAATCTTGATCTGGTTGGCCACCACTGGGGCCCTGTTCTGAAGGTTCCACAGGGCCTGGATCTTAGCTATGGTCCTCCTCCACTGTGAGCCCCCTTGCTCCAGCCCTGTATATCACTCACATCTGTTGTCGCCAACAGATTGAGTGTGTGAGCACTGAAACAATAAGATATTTAATTCAAGAAATTCAAAGATTATTAGTTAAATCTTAAATGACAAATCTTTATTTGTTAATACTTATTACTTAATAATATTATTAATATATATTAGTAGCATTTAGCACTAGTTTTCGCGAATTCTAAGTACCTGCAGCGGTGTTGAGGCGGCAGACTTGGGTTGTCACCCTCAGCCCTCAGGAGCTCCTGGAGATCCACAATCTCCAAGTCAGGATAATCAGGGTCCATAGGAAGGTTCTCCTGGTCCTGGTTGGACTCACCAAAGGCGTTGAAGGCTGCCACGTAGTTGGTGCCATTGTCCGTAGTGGTGGCCTTCACCTTACCGTGGATGCTAAACTCATGATGAATCTCTGTGATTAGTTTCCCCAGTAACTGGTGAGTTTGCCTTTCCTAAAGACAATAATTTTATTGTTTTAGTCTGTAAATTAAATAATATTTACACCTCATATGTTCTTATGGTTATGAGACTAAGGTATAAAATGACAAAATTTAACTTTTTAATTTTCTTACCTTCACCTCCCTGACCGCCAAAGTTGCATGGCACCTTTTGAGGTTGACCCTGTCAATCCAGTGGACTGTCATTCCCAAGAAGGACCTATTGTGGGCGGTCCAATCTTATTTTTACCACTTCTGGTGGGAAGAGGTCAGAGGCCTACAAAGATTTCACCAGTGCTTGAAGTGATCCAACACACGGCATTTGAAAGTTCCGAGTGAGGTGGGATGAAACTCGGGATTAATGAGGTAAAACATCTCCTTCGTGTAAGGATCATCAGCTAAATTCAGTGGCATCATTGAATGAATGAACCACCTAATGATGAAAAAAATAATTAAGTTAATAAATAAATATATATTTTAAATTTTTAATAAAAATATTTTTAAAACGTGAAGACGCTAAGTCGCTCATATACCTATTTAAAAAAAAATTGAGTTCAATTAAAATAACTAATATTATGTTTCTGAATTTTTTCACCTGGTGTAACCTTGTTTTGCTCTCTGCTGGCTGAACTTTGACCTGAAGCTCTCATCCAGAGACATCTGACGCTTGCGAGACTCACTCTCCCTTGAACTGGAGCGACCGCGCTTGCTAAGCCCTTCAATGGCTGCAGAGAGGTGAGGGAGAAGGTCATTGTGCATCTGGTATATAAAAATAATACAAACTTTAATTACAAATTTTTTAATTTTTTTTGATAACATTTGTATAAAGTATCAAGACTTTATACAAGAGTGTTTAAATCTTGATAACTAATTAACTAGCAACACCAGTTAGTTGTTGTGATCTTATCTAAATTATTTAATTAATAATTATTTAAACTTACATGCTTGTAATGCTGCTTGAGGTGGGACCTTGTCTGGGTGCTGTAGGAAAGCCCCTTCTTCCCTTTGCAGGCAGGATGTTTACACTTGGCAACACCAGTGTGAATCTTCCTAAGAGACACCCCATCAACTTTCTCATCAGTCCTCAAAAATTTTTCAAAGATGAAGAAACTGAAATAAATAGAAGTTTTTAATTTTTTTGAATTTGACTATTGTAATTTCATATTTAAATGTTCAATCATGAAAAAATTCAAAAAAGTTAATTTACTAGATTTTATTTAAAGATTTAATTTGGTTACTTTATAGTCTTTACTCTTTACTATGCTCTTTAGTCTTTAGTCTTTAGTCTTTACTATAGCATGGAGGCGAGTTTCTTACCTCTCAAGAGTGAGCAAATAGCTTTTCAACTCTTTGACGGCATCCTCGTTGCCCTCTTGGCCTTGGTTTCCAGGATCCCTCGTCTCCTCACAATCAAGGGTTACAGTGACAGGATCAGTAAGAGATCTTTGGCTGTCCATGTCACAGCTCTCATTTAAAATGGGAGAGCTGCTCCTTAAGCTACTACTGGCAGCGGCTGAACTGTCTCCAGAAACACCTCTGGTCCTAGTCACAAACTTATCCATGTATTTAATTATTTTAATAATTTTATGTTTATACTTTATACAAATTATTTAATTAAAATTTCAGTATCTGATAAATTAATAAATCAATTAATATTATATTATAATATATATATATATAATATATATTATATATATATATATATATATATATATATATATATATAATATAATATATATATATTATATATATAATATATATTTATTTATATATATATATATATATATAATATATAATATATATATTATATATATTATATATATATATTATATATATATATATATATATATATATATATATATATATATATAATATATATATATATATTATATATTATATTATATATATATATTATATATATTATTAATTTGTTATATATATATTTTACTAGTAAGTAATTACTTAGTAACTAGTAACTACTAATCAGTAAATTAGTAATTATAATAATTATTACTTAATTACTTAGTAACATAATAATAATAATACCTAATTAATAAAATAATAACATGACAAGAACATCACAAAGGAATTTTGAATAAAACTGCGTGTTTAAAACAGGTTGCACTTTTCTTCTTTTAGCTTTTGACACATCTTATTCGTATTAGTATAGAACTAAGACTGAAAATCAGGGATGCCATTCTAAAAATTTTGAAAACTCAAGATTGTGTGGTCAAAATACTCAAGATTTAGCAAAATATCTCAAGACCTTCATAAAGTCAATACAACTCAGTTTAGTGTGCAAATTTTTAAAATAAATAATGTATATATATATATATATATATATATATATATATATATATATATATATATATATATATATATTATATATATATATATAATATATATATATATATATATATATATATATATATATATATATATAAACAAAAATGCTGTCTTACCTTTTTTATATGATATTCATCAGTGATGTCAGAATAAAATTCAAGAGGAGGAGCAGATATGAGTTACGGAGCTTATTATTATTATTATTATTATTATTATTATTATTATTATTATTATTATTATTATTATTATTATTATTATAACGGAATGTCTTTATTTTGTATGATTCCTTTTGCAATTGCAATTACCCCGCTTTACTCATCTACCCCTTCATAAATATTCATCTCCTCTTGAGAATTCTTAGAATTTTCCAGTCTCTTGGAATACCTTTGATGAGGTCCTCCATCTTGCAAATCCCTTATTAATTCTTGTTTAGGTTCCCAGGTTATACAAGAATTATTATATTTTGTAACATGCTGCTTTGCCAAAATTCTGTCACTTGTGGTGCTTGCTTTCATCTTGTTTGTAAATTTAGTTTTTACCGTATTTACCTGGGAAAAAATTCTCTCAACACAGGCAGAAGAGTGAGGCAGAACAGTCAGAGTGGTCATAAAATTGGATAAATTTTTAAATTTAGGTTGGTTTAGTCCATCCGTTATTTCACGCAACTTATACCAAAATTCTGGAATTTTTAAGTTTTCAGAAGTAGGAATACTTGGGTGTACCTCTTTCATGATTCTAAAGTTTCGATATTCATCATCAAGGTCATCAAGTTTATTATTATCAGGTACAAAAGATTTGAAGTGGCCAGCTAAAGTTCCAATAGATGTGGGTGAGTTTTGACTAGCAACAAAATTTGGATCCAAAACTTTTAGTTTAGCAAGTATGCTATTTTCATCAAAACAAAATCTCTGCTTAATTTGGGAACATAATTCAATCAAAAATTTTAGACAATCTTTTCTAAATCTAATATGATCATCGAAGGGCTCTTGCTCCAAAAGCGACATTGTTCTTCCGCCCAGGAAAATATCCTCAATCATTTTATGGATCTTTTCATCCCGGGGATTAATATCACTTAATTTCATTTGAGTGAGACATTCATCTTTAATAAAAAAAACTTAAATTAATTTTATATTCAGTTCATACCTTACTATGCAATTTATGTAGCCTAAAATGCTTCGACTGAAACTCTAAATTCAGGGCATTCACCTTTCGTAGTACGTATAGAAGGAAACAGAGCATATGTTTTATACCACGGCTGGCAAGTGTCTCATATATTTTATTTGCTCCATCTATTTTATCACTTTTCATTTCTGATTAAAAATAAAGCACAAGTGCATCCCATTACTCTAAATTTACAGAAATAACATTTTCTCTGGAGAGCCACCTCGTTTGTGCAAGTTTTGGAATACGATGATGAGCTGTTTGGACTACATCTTGAATAAGAGCAAAATCATTTAAACGCTTGCTACTACGAGAAAAGTAAGATGCGAGATCTTAAAGAAAAGACAAAATATGTTGGTAACACTGATACAGCATGGCTTGCACAAAGCGAAAATGAGTGGCATACGCATCCCAACACGAAAACTGAAGTCAAAATATCTTTTAGTAACTTTTGAAATCCATTTCTTTTGCCAAGCATCATAGAACAATTGTCACTTCCAAAGCCAATAATGTTAGATAATGGAATATTTTTTTCTTGAAGAAGCTCCTTAAACGAATGGAAAAGGCCCACAGCACTTCCATTTTCAACCACAAAAGTGTCTAGAAGTGCATCCACTACATCCATTTTCTACATATCAAAGAATCGAATTACTATCGCTAAAACTTGCGTTACAGAAATATCGGTGGTTTCATCTTTCTTTACTTATTTTTTAAGAAAGTTGAAATACTCAAGATTTTAGCAATTTTTAAGACAAACACTCAAGTACTCAAGATGAATGCCAAAAACTCAAGAACTTGAGAAAAAACTCAAGCGATGGCATCCCTGCTGAAAATATTATTACACACTTATCACTACAATGCCACGCCTTTTTCATACCAATATAAAACCCGTTTTCGAAAGTGACTTGTCATCAGGGAGAACGGAGTTAGGGTTCACTTAATTAATTTAAAAAAATTCCATAGCCGAAACGATAGCCGCGGAAAAATGCAGTGCGTCGTTGGCTTGTCCGACTATTTAAAAAAAAATTTCGGCTACGACTACGGCTATAAGAATTGATAGTGCGGCGTAGCCGATTAGCCGAATAGCCGAAAATCGTTGCGGCATGCCCAGCTATGGTAAAAGCCCAGAAATCATGCACCTTCTACCACTAGCTTTCATCTTCTGAATCAACCTCCTATAATCTTCTATTAATTCTACTGACCTTCTATGTCCTATATTATTTGTACCCACATGCACACGCACATTTGAATCGACATTTGTAAACTCAATCTCTTTATCTATTCTATCCACGATATCGCTCACTCTGGCACCTGGATAACATACTCACAATGGTTTTCTTCTATCCGTATTTTGAAACGTCCTATCTAGGTATCGTATCATAGAGTCTCCAATTACCAATGCCTCAGTCTTCCCTTTAGAAAATCCACCATTACCATTGGCCCTCTCTGGTCCCTCCCCATCTGGAAAACAGTCAAACCTGTTATTGCAGGTCACAGGTTGACTGATTTTCGAGATCCTAATCTTGTTATTCTATTC
>JABUQX010012570.1:0-10000 GCA_015478945.1 Trachelipus rathkii | reverse complement strand
TCCAATTCTGACTCCCTCCAACGAATCAGTGATTTCCCTAGTGTTTCTCATCCTATGTTTTCTTCTCCACATCCTTCCTCCTTTAAAAAGTGCATAAAAATTTGTGACGACTCATCCTCTGAGTCTAGTGAAAAAGTGAAAAAAAAGTTTAATAATAATTTTGGTAAAATAGGGAAAAATCCTAATTATAATTCAGATAATGTAAAAATAAATAAGCATGATATTGCATTTTTTAAATTAGGTTAAATATATGACCAAAATCACTCCCTAAGAGATGAGAATGTTTCTCAAACAAACACTACGTTAGGTACACTAAATACAAAGGATAGGCCGGATAATGCGAAAGCATGGATCGAGGGTCTTAGTAACTTTAGCAATATCCGAGGTTATGGCAATGTTAACACTAACATTGGCACTAACTTATTTAGCTTGCAAAACACATTTAGCACAGATACACAGGTTAAAAATGAGGCACAACCCAAACTAAAATTTGAAATGTTGTTAAAAGAAATGGGAAAAACGATGGTAGCACCCACATTTTATCCGTCAACAACTTTTTTGATAATGTGGGCTAATGACCGATTAGCCCACCACGAAATTTATTTAAAACAAAACTATTTTACATTAAAGCAGATTCTACAACAATATATTGACAATGAGATATAAACAAAGAACACTTGTTTTAAGATACAAAAAACATATGTATATTAAATGAATCTTTTCCTACACCATCTCCTCTCTCACATTCATTAGATAGTACTCCTACTATGCTTACCTTACCTCCGCAACCTATGCCTAACACTCTACCTACTCCTACCATTTCGCCTAACCCTATGCCTAACATTCTACCTACTTCTATCAATATGCCTAACTCTATGCCTAACATTCTACCTACTCCTACCAATATACCTAACCATATACCAAACACTATGCCTAACCCTCAACCTACGCCTAACATTAGTAGTTATTCAACTACTCATCCTAACAATCCTACGTTTACTGCTGACCTACTAAATCCTTTTGATCCTATTAATATACCTAAAGAACCCATGCATCCGGATTCTATGCTTACTGCAGATCTAATTAACTTTTTCGATCCTAATACTGTCTCTACTACACACACTACTTCGGTGACAGACAGCATGAATTTTTCTAACCCTGTGGATCCTTTAACAACCTCTCTTGCTACAGTGCATGCAAGAAATAACCCCACTAAATACGATAAGATTACTAACAGCCTCCGCTAAACCAGTGTCAAATAGTGCACTCCTTACGAACTTGATGCAACAACCGGCATCATCCGCGATTTTAACGAACGATGGGAAAATCCCTTCCAATTATTCCAGGCCCCCAACTCCGGTAACGAACTTAAACTCTGTCCATGAGATACCATTCCCACTTGCTACTACTACTACTATTACTAATCCTTCCTATCAAAGTTCTCAACCTATACTGATTCCCATTGTACCATTCCCACTTACTCCTACTACTACTACTCCTATTACTAATCCTTCCTATCAAAGTTCTCAAATTATACTGGCTCCACCCCAAGATATTACTCTATCTTCCGCTTTTACTAATGATAGTCTAATCCCATTAAACAACGCCCAGAAAGCAAATTCCCTAATAGGACCGGCATACATTTTAAAAGTTAGTATAAATTACAAAAACTATATATTACAAGACAGAGAACTGATTTTAGATTCGGGTAGTAACAGTAGTCTTTGCAGGTACTCTTTCATTTCCGAAATGGAAGAGACATTTAACATAAACATACCATTAAAACCCACAGAAATTACATTACGTTCTATCACGGGTTCAGAATTTTACCAAATGGGTACGATAATTTTTGACTTAACTTTACAAGGGGAAAAGATACCAGTTAATTTTATAGTTATCTCTGACAACCTTTGTGGTTTTAATACACCTTTCCTACTAGGTACAAATTTCCTAAATAATCCAAGAATAAACTTACAAACAAAACAAAACACCATTGAGTTAACAACAAATAACCATACTATCCCTATACCACTTATCCACCAATACTCCACCAAAAAATCCCCAAGCATACATGCTAAACATACAGAGGTAAACCATACAGAGGCTAAGCCCCTCTATTCCAACGATATTTCTACACCTAACAATCTTTTAATAGATACTGACATTTCCTATAATTTATCCACTTTAGAAGACACAGAAATAGCTCCTCATTCAAAGTACACTCTTTCTGTTAAAGCTTCTTTCCCCGCTCATACTTCTCCTCCTGACAATTTTATTTTATCTTCAGAGAACACTTATATCAGCAAATTTCTTTTTGCTGGAAGTGTTCTGAGTTCTGCTTCCGACGGCCAAGTTCTCTTTTACATAATCAATATGAGCGCCTCTTCCCAATTCCTTCCTCGAAACACCGTCCTAACCAGGGCTAATCCTATTATAGTTCTTGACGAACCCCTCCAAACGTCCACTGTCAATTTGGCCACCTCTTCCAAAGGCTTAACCCCAACTCAACTTCGAAATACTTTCAAAAAACTCGTCCAGGAATCTTTCAAAGATAACGAAGATTGCTGTACTACATTACAAGATCCGGATCAATTAGAAAACTTAATTGATCTGTTGATGACTTACAGAGATGTAATAGCTTTAGAAGATGACGAAGTCCCCGTCTGTCCGTTAACTAAATTTTCGATACAACTTAAAGAAAACGCCCAAAGGTACTGTACCGCAAACAGTACCACCTCCCCCATAAATACTTGACCCAGATAGACGATTGGGTCAAGTCCGCCCAACAAAAGGGTACATTCGTCCTATTAGTAGTCCCCATTCGACCCCTCTGCTCGTTATTCCAAAGAAGAACTCCTCAACTCCAAGAATTGTTGCCGATTACAGGCACATTAACGCACATACGGTGCTGGATCGCTTCCCCCTGCCTTGTATCAACGACATCCTCTCTACGCTGGGAAAATCCAAAATTTTCAGCAGTCTCGATCTTCTCGATGCTTACCATTGTCTGGAAATCGAGGAGGAGACACAACCGCTACTAGCCTTCCGCACTCCGAGAGGTCAGTATGCACCAACAAGACTAAATTTTGGTTTGTCCAATGCACCACCCGTCTTCGCAAGAATGATGGAAATGGTGTTGTCTCACCTCCTAGGTGACGCGTGCAGAGTCTTCTTGGACGATGTCTTAATACTTGGTGAAACATTAAAAGAACATTTCGGTAACTTAGAAAAGGTTTTCCAATTTTTAGAAGGACATACACCGACAAAATTAACAACAAAGACAGTTATTCCCACATGAAGAAACTGCATCACCAGAACAAATTTCTCCAACACCATACAGACCCCCTTTGCTACAAAGACAACAAATACCACCGGAAGAACCCACTTCCCATGAAGCATCCTCCCATGCACATATAAAATCACCTACAAGAGATTTCCAAATCTTACCATCCCCTCCAAAATTACTCCCTGTACAAAGACTTACATCACCACCACCACCACTCCTTCCTAGATTTTCCTTAGATGACCCTCCAACCTTACCTCCCAGAGCTTCTCAAGAAGCAGCCCAACCACAACCCACTCCTTTAGCAGAAATATCCCCACCCACCCCTCCAGACACCAGGGTGAATGATCCATCCTACAGACCTTCATCCATCCTACAGAACCCTGACTTCCCACACCCCATTGCAGTTGCGAAACAGGCAACAACCTGCGACTATTATGAGAGGACAAAGAGAATATCTTTTACCTCCTAAACAAACATTTCCTGCAGGTAGAGGTCATCCACCTCCAAGACCTCCCCCACCAACATAAAATTTTCTTTCCTTTTCTCTCCCCCAGGGGAACATCACATATTTAAAAACATATGTGAAACATAATAACATCTTTGAAACAAACACCTCAAAGACATTATTTACGTATATATATATATATCTATATATAATATATTATATATATATATATATTGGTGATTGATTGGATTGGAAAGTTGTGTAATAAAGCGTTTAGGAGGGTATAGTTCCGAAGGATTGGAGGAGAGCAGTAAAGTACCCTTATATAAGGGTAAGGGAGATAAGGGAACTGTAGGAATTATAGGGGAATTAGTTTGAGTGTTGTAGGGAAAGATATATGCGGGGGGCAGGGGGCAGCTGCCCCCCTAGAAAGTGATTACTCTTATAAGAGTCTACCTGCGAATTTTTTTTATCCAACGTCCCGTTTCGGGTGGCCGTTAAGGTACGTTTTACGATACATATATATATAGTATTATATATATATATACTATATATATATATATATATATATATATATATATTAATTATATATATAATATATTATATATATATTATTATTATATATATATATATATATATGTATATTTATATCATATATATATATATAATATTATATATATTAAATATATATATATATATATATATTTATATATATATATATATATAATAATATATCTATATATATATATATATATTATATATATATATATATATTTATATATTTATATATATATTATAATATATACAGGGTGTTATCATTAATATGCGAAAAAATTCTGTATGATATTCCTTGCATAAATATAGATAATATGTGCTCAATAACATTTCACCGAAAACGCCCTCGTTTCCAAGATACAATGTGATGATAAAACCTATTTAAACATTAAGTTACAATAAACAGTAAACTAAATTTGGAAAGGTTATTAACAAATTCATTCAATTTATTTAATTATAAGAATACATACATTACTGCCCACAGAAGAAAATATTACAACAGGAAAAGTACGGAGAGCAATAGGATTTGCACTAAGGTTTATAAACAATGTTGAAAAATGAGGCACCCCCAGTGCAATGCAGGCCTCTATTCTGCAACGCATTGATTGGCGGACACGTTCAAATTTACCGGTGTTGTGTACCGAATTGTTCACAAGATGTGATTTATGCGCAATCTTTAATTCTTCAGGACTTTTCAAACTGTTCTGCATAAACCAAAGGTTTCAGGTGACCCCGCAAGAAGGAATCCAATGCATTTAGGTCTGGAGACCGCGAAGGGCCAAGGTTCTGTACCTCCTCGACCTATCCACACGGCGTGGATATACAGTGTTCAAATAGTTACGAGGAACTAAACTGAAATGAGCTGGAGCGCCGTCGTGCATGAATACATTTTCGATCTTAATTGTAATATGACGTCTTCCAGTAGTGTAGGTAAGTTGTTCAAGAAATTGGCTATAAAATTCTCAGTAAGCCTCGGCTTGGTAAAAAGAACTGACCTCTCCCAAATTGGTCGCCAACAATTACAACCCATACATTCAATGAAAACTGGTGCTGATGGCGGCTTTCAACTATTGCAAGGGGGGTTCTCATCAGCCCATATGTGATTGTTGTGGAAGTTCGATAGGCGTCTCTGGAAAATTTGCCTCATCGGTGAACCAATATTTCTGCTAAATGTGAGGATTGTCTGCAATTATTCTCGTTGCATCCATCGGACAACAAAGCTACTTCTTGCAGGAAATCTGTTAGGTACAATGCTTGCACTCGTGTTGGGATGTGATAGGGTACAAAGTTAATTTTTCAATACCCTGTAAAAACTGTCGAATGACTTACATGTAGTGTTTGCAGCAATCCTTTCTACTTGTCTTGTACTGTCCTTCAAAAGTTCTTGGAGAAACGCTGTTTCTTGACATCTGGGAGTGATACTGTGTGTGAGGTCGCCCGTTTCCATTAGTAACTTTTTTAAAACTTCCTGTTTCTATAAGACGTTGATGGAGACGTGCAAACATAGTATTGATGCGGGATGAGGGCACGATTAGGGTTACATCTTCTTCATAGAGACGCATGGCTGCTAATGAATTACCGTTCGTACGACCGTAAACAAAATGCATTTCGCACATTTCACTATTTGTGTAAATTCATTTTGAAAATATATGAGCAACACTTGAACACATAACTTGACGCGACACGGACTAGTATATGTATAATTGAAGCGAGATACGGAACTAGTAAATAACCAGGGTAAGGTAACCTTCCTACGGTATATTTGTGCTTATTATTAAAGGTTGAGAGTGGCACGGGACGGGCAATGGGATATATCAGATATGTCCCACATACGTTTCATCACCTTGTATCTTGGAACCGGAAAACGAGGCGTTTTCGGTGAAATGTTTACTGACACATATTATCTATTATTTATGCAAGGAATATCTACTGAATCTTTTCGCAAATATTAACGAACCCCTATATAGTCATATATATACTATCATTATTATCTCTTCTCATATATTACTATATATATATATATATATATATATATATATCCATCTATATATATATTACCTTATATATATATATATATATATTATATATATATATATATATATATATATATATATATAATATTATATATATATATATCACATATATACTATAACTATATATATATATATATTATAATATATAATTATATATATATATATATATATATATGTATTATATTATATACTATATATATATATATATTCATTATATATATATACATAATATACTTCTAAGTATTACACTGCTATATACTAACGCTCCTTACACCTATTATATAAGTACGTTTTACGATATATATATATATATATATATATATATATATATATATATATACACGAGTATATGGCGAAGGCTAGTTGCAATCGTCATTTTCTCACATTTCTCTTGCCGATACGGTCTCCTCACTCATTTTATGCTCTTTTAATTTGTAGATAAGACACTGTGTTTGTTTTTCTAATCTTATGCTTTTTATATGTTGATATGTATATATAAATTCCAGATTTTGTGTTCAGTCGGATTCTCAATTCTTTATTAAGTGTTTAAGGTTCAAAGTAGCATTGAAATTATCACTCCGTGACGCCACTCTATAATTCAACACCACCTCAGTGTAAAGTTATAGTTCAATTTCATCAGATCATGGATATTAGGAGATTGCCTTGGTACGTACGTTTTACTTTAAATATTAATTAAAATTTTATGTATTTACTTCTTAAAAGTAGGAATTTTGTAAACACATGATCTTACTTGTCCATATGAGGTTGCCTTCATTTTAAAAAACTATTTTTATTACAACAATTTATGGCTAATTTACTAAAATAGTTTGCTATACTTTTAATTATTTCTGTTAACATCCTTGAATGTTAGTAAAATTATTAGCCTATATGACCATTATGTGGCAGAGATCATATAATATATATTATATATATATATTATATAATACTATATATATATATATATATATATATATATATATATTATATATATATATATATATATATATTATATAACTATATATATATATATATATATATATATATTGTTTGCAGCAAATTTGAAAAGGAAGGTTCTCAGACAAAAAATGGATAAATGGTAAGTAAACGGTAAAAACGAAGAAGATACCAATAAGTCAACTAAAGACTACACAAGAGGCAATCACCTCCTACTTCGCATATTTTCGCCATGAATGAAGAACCCACACCAACGCCCAGCACCTCTCGAGTGTCAAGATTATGGGTGCCGATTTCGGGAGCTAGCGTTTCAGTAGATGACAGTCACGAAAAAGACATTGGTAGATACGTTGGACATTCATCTTTGATTTCGACTGAGAAAAAGAAACAGTAACTGAAAGAGTGTTGGATTCCAACTAAGACCTATAATTTTTTGGAAGATGCTACCCACTTAAAGAGGAAAATTCAATCATGAATGGTTGGAAAGACATATTCACCTTGGCTGACATACTCCAGACGCCTAAAGGGAGCCTTTTGCAAGTTTTGTATTTTTATTTCCACCAAATAAAAGTTTTGTTTCAGAAGGGGTCCTAGGCTCTTTAACAATAAAACCTTTCAATATAAAGATGTTCATGCGGGTTGTAAGGGACATACAAACACAGAGTAAGTGGTAAAAAACTGCTGTTGAAGCTGCAAGATTGTCCTACAGGGACATAGCCGGTAGACATCCAAATTAACAAGCATTCAAAGAAAATCATCAGAAAGAAAATAAAAAAATATTATCCTAAATAATTTCATGTGTGACATTTTCTTGTACGCACGATTTACCCCCTTCGGGGGTAAGCATCATGATGATGGAGTGTTGAAATTTGTGCCGCTTACGAATTGATGCCGGAGAACAATCATTTGAAAAGACTTATGGAAAAGGGCAAGAAAAATGCCACATACATTATTCTTCAAATTAAAAAAAAAATCAATGCTCTATGTGGTACTACTATAAAGGAAATTATCGTTAATAAGGTAAAGGAAGCGTGCACGTATAGCTTACTAGCAGCAGATGAAACCGCCGATATTTCTGGAAAGGAAAAATTTCCATAGTGTTGCGTTATTTCGACAAAGAGTCCGATTGAAAGTCCAAAGAGGAAATAATGGCTTTTGTAGAACTGAAAGCGCTTGACGCAAAAAAACCATTGCGAAAGCCATTGTCGATTGTCACGACCGAAAAACTGGATCCCGAGAAATGCGTGGTGGGTTTCGATGGCTTTTCTACGATGTCTGGCAAAGAAGAAGGTGTCCAAGGAAAATATTGAGAAAAAGTATAAAAAAGTATTGTTCTTTCCATTGCTCTTCACACAAACAAAATGTAGTAGTAATTGATTTGAACACAATACCAGAAAGCCGCAATACTGTGGGAACTATAAGGGAAGTAATGAAATCCTATTAGATGGTTTTGAGGAAAAATTAATTAGCCAAACATCCCAAGCCTATGCCAGACCAGATGGTGTGAACAACTCAAGTGCATCAGAGTGTTTAAGGAGGACTTTGAACGAATGATGCAAGCATTAGAAATCCTTTCCCTTTGAAGGAAATACCGCAACAAGAAAAAAGCGCTTTTTCAGTTGCATTCAGCGGCATGAAGGTCGTCATTCATCATGGCTATGTATTGATCGCGAAAATACTCTGTGTTGTAAGAGACGGGTTGGTAAAGATGCTCTCCAATCTAAGGACCTTGGATATCGCTACAAAGGACACAGTAAGGCGTTCACGCGAATTGGGCTATTCATGACTGAGCTCATTGTGTGTTGTGAGATTAATAAGGTCTAATAGTGTCAATCATGCCTTTCTCTGACGTGGACATAGGTGGAAAAATATAAAAAATATAGATATATTGATCGATGAATCGTGTGTTAGGATAAGGAATAGGTTAATTAGTACCTTAATTCGTACACATAACCAGTGCATATAAAGTAAAGCGTGGGGGACGTTGATATTCTTGAATAGATCTCTATACCCTCAGCCAGATTGTATGTGCCGATAATTAGACTACGTGCAGCAAGATACTCTGTTGCAAGAAATTTGAGACAGCATGCCACCGCAGTAATGAAAAAGGTATAGCCATAATGGGTGATTTTAATTTTCCTGGCATTCATTGGGATTCCTTGTCTAATATGGACCATAGTGTTTCTGCATTCATAAATTGTTATACTAATAACTTGACCCAGATGCTCCAAGAACCACAAGATGTATGATGCACTATGTAGCACTGTAATATTAACTAATGATGAAAGTATGTGGATTGAAGTTTGAGGGGAATTTAGGACTTAGTGACCATAATATAATTAGATTTAATATGAATTGTGATATCTGGGCCCAAATTGCAAGTTAATATGAGAAAAGATCATAGATTTCCGAAATTGGCGATTTTACCAAATTTCGAATGACATGCTTAGTACAACTGACTTGGGATAAAGAGTTTAAAGACCAAAACTGTTGTATCATGTGGGAACATTTAAACAAATTTTAATGAATATTTCAGTCAGTATGTTTTAAAGATTAAACCCATTAGAAAGCCATCCAGCAAACAAATCCCACGGAGTCTGGAGTTGGGTTCCTAAAGAACGTAAAACCCTGTCTGTGGGTATCTCAGGAGGAATTAGTGATAACTTCTTACTGATTGGATGAAATTACGAAGGATATTATATGAAAATGCCTGACACAGGATGAGGT
>JABUQX010012569.1:0-42500 GCA_015478945.1 Trachelipus rathkii | reverse complement strand
CACGCCCTAACGCCGCCAGTAAGTAAAAAAATAATATATGATGGATACATATCAGTATAGAAAAAATAGTAGTATCATATAAAATCAATATCTCGTAGTACCTGACATCTAAGAAAGGTATATATATAAACGAAAAATAGTAAAATATACTATATATATTATAACTAATAGTATATAGTAGCCGATATACTATACGCTATACTAATCCATATATAGATAAATAGATAGTATATTATATATATAGCTCATATAATATATATATATATTTGAGCAATATACATCAGGCCCTGATGAACGAGGACTGTGGGCCGGAGTTGTTTGGAACCGATGAAAATACGGTTGTGCTGAGTAACTTTCCACAATGTAAAGAAGGGGAGGTTGGTGGGAGAATAATTCACAGTTACTGTAAGCTCTCAAAAATCCGAAGAATTGTGTAAATACGTATTCTGACCCGCTTAAGTAACGCCGGGATCTGCCGAAAGCTGCTTTAAAAATAATGCATGGTTTGGCGGTGAGTACGGGAATCGTTTGTCATGTCTGCTAGAAGTTACTTCTTACTCTCGGGTAAGCTGATGCGGCACTCAGTGGGACCACCAAGGGATTGACGACTGCCTGCTTGCGAGAAGATTCGGGAATGCAAGCTATCCCGCTGCTGAATAACAACTTGCTGAAGAAGCGAAAGGACACATCAACAGTCAGAAACCGGTATATTGAAGGGAGACAGTGAGAAAGCTGAAGCTGATAAAAAGGCGCCCACTACCGGCTCGATTCAGAACGCCAGCTGAGTTAGGTTTTACATTGCGCTGGTACAAGCTCAATTTAAAGCATATCTGCGTAATGATCACTGCCATATACTGCAATCAAAGGTTCGGACCAGGTAAAAGTGCATCAATAAGGGAAAAATGGAGCAAAAGGCAGAATATCAATACCAGAAAGAAAGTGTGTGAATTTAAACGTTCGTATGTAGGAGTGCGTTAAGGCATCCCAGGGAAAAAGCGGTGTTACCCAAGCATCTACTCAGGATCTATAGACGACAGTGAGTGGACAGAGTCAACCGCCATAAGGCGGTGGCGAAGTGAAGTCTACGCTAGTAAAACAACCGGAGTAGGAAGCTGCTTAACAAACCCAAGGCGGGCTTTGAGGTTTCGGAGGGAACCCTAGCAATTAAATTCGATAACCTCCGGAGCCTAAACTCTGCCTCGAGCAGATAGTAAGGTCAGCTGGATAATGAACTTAGTGGCTGTACTGCAATGAAGAATAAGTTTGAAGAAGGACTAGCAACTCAGTAGTCAGTTTCATTACTATTCGACACTGTGTGATCATGACACATTATGCATGACTCAAGCTCCACTCCTCCGTACATAGCCAGCATGCCATACCATATTCTATATTGTCACACTCATATTTCATTTCAAGTAGCTTATGCGGACGATCTTTATCATATCCAGATGGATGACAGATATCTCTCGCGCACTGTGAGCACTAGATATGATCACGTATAGCCAACACTATACGTTCTACTCTCAGGTGAGTGCGCTTGGATACAAGTAAATGGGTTTATTCAGCTTAGCAAGAGTTCTGTACAGAAATCCTATGCAGCGGTAGCCCACAGATCACACTATGTCAATATGATATGAGAAGAATGCGCAGTGTATGTTTGCGTTCTCTACGAGATGCATTGAGCTAATATATAACTCTGAATAACTCTCATTAAGTCTTTCCTCGATGGAGTCTACATATGTCTCCTATAAATGTCGTCTGCACTCAGGAGTAATCATTAGTGTTCTCGGAGAATGCGTACTTCCTGTGAAAGTTAATAGATACTCAACGTACATGAGAGGAGAGCACTATTTAATTCGGTCTTTTGAACGTGAGAAAGCTCGTGCGTACTCGCATAGAGGCAGGTCATAGCGAATATATCCTGGATGACTATAAAGATCCAGCATAGGTACATACAACAGAGATTTGTTGTTTGCTGTTACCAGTGAAACCGACTTTTGGTAAAGTGAGTATAGATTCTCTCCCCTCGACGGGAAGCTCAGGCCTATTACTCCCTAATGCAATTCAGGCGCGTGCTATTCTGCCATTGGAATCGTGCGCTGACGCTAATAATATAGTATTCAACCACATCCTCATCATTATTGTGTTGTGACCTATCTCGTCGATTGCTAACATTGGAAGAGCAGATCTCAAAAATGACTATAGAGTTTCAATTCAAGTGGAGCTGGTATTCGCCCGATGTAATTAAATTACACTCTCGGTAATCACGAAAATGTATGTGGCGCGTATCTATAGGAGTTGTTGTCTCATGGATAAGGTGCGGGAATAGTAGAGGTCAATTCACCTTCCTCGAGAAAGGTTGTTGGGAAGTATTCTGTAGGGTACCGGTGCGATTAATATGCGGATTCTCTCCAAATATAGGCTGTTTCGTTTTGGCGCGGAATATTAACAAAGGTCTGATAACGGGAAGATTCTGCCAGTAATTCATCATGCGAGTGCGAAATTTAGGAAAATTGACAATTATTTAAGAATTGGGGTACCTCGATCTCATCCGCGTTTTCATGCCTCCAACAGGATCCAGAAGTTTAGGCGCTTGCGGCGTTTACGTTGAACAGTTTTCCATTCGCCTTTTCGGAAGCGCAAGAAGCATTAGAGAGAGTGGGTCATCACATCAAGCTCCGTTTCGGGGCTTGTTATTCATTTCGCGTCGTATCAGGGTATAGTATCCCTTGGGAGTGCTGAGACTACGAAATTCGCAATAAGCTCCCTGTTTGAAAAACACCCGACTAAAAACTGTGGGAGGACCCCACAATGCTTCTCCTTCGAAATGCCCGTCTTACCTGTTTGAACAGGAGGTTTTGCAGTTATTCATCATGCATAAAAATTAAGCAGGAGAGATGCCATACGCCAGCTCGATGAAAAATATCCCACAACAAAAAAGGCAATTTTTTTTCGCACAAGAACTTCATAATATTACAGCAGCAAAAACCCCCCATGCTTCGCGATTAAAACCGCCAACACCCCAACCTAACAGAACTTTTCTCCTGAATCCCAGTGAAACTCAGGCAGCTACTGCAACCTGTCTTCCTGTACTACCGACTCCTTAAATATTACAAAAGCAGCCCTTGATCTAATCTCCCGTCCAAAAAGCAATCAACAACCCTATCCCGATACTAGCTTTCAACCAAACCACAATGAAAACCTATGCTGGTTCATCCCAACCACAAAATATTGAAAAACATGTCCTGTCAAAACACACTGTCCCATACCTACCCAATAGGTCTCCAAACTTATGCCAAGAAGACTGTCTCTTTTGTCCATTAATACGCCTCCCACTATTACTCAAATTCCTGAAAAAGATGTTCCTAAACACACAGAAAAGAATAGTCGCCAAGATAAAGATTATTCGTTAAAATACAAAGCATCCAAATTTCTAAACAAAAAGACGGTAACCCCAGACGTAAAAAATGTAACCCAGATAGACCTCGCCATAAGTCTATTTCAGAGGCAAAAACAAATGAGCTTGTACCCAAACAATCACAGCAACCGGACAACCCACCAATCAACGCTCTAATAATCTGCAAGATAATTCCAGCTCTTCTGAATCTTCCTATAACTCTTCTTCCGAATTTCCTATCTCAGCACTCCCCAAAGGATTCTAGGCTTAGCAGATGAAATGGATAATAGCTCCCAAATAGAGCTTGATGTGATGACCCACTCTCTTTCTAATGCTTCCTGCGCTTCCGAGAAAGGCGAATTTAAAACTGTTCAACGGATCCCAAAATCGTTTGTCTCTGGAACAAACTTATGGCGAGGTCTCTTCTGAGTTACATTGCTACGTCTACCCCAGACGTAAAAAATGTAACTCAGAAGAGACCTGTCTTTTTGTTTAGAAATTTGGATGCTTTGTATTTTAACGAATAATCTTTATCTTGGCGACTATTCGTTTCTGTGTGTTTAGGAACATCTTTTTCAGGAATTTGAGTAACTGTTGGAGGCTTATTAAGGGACAAAGAGACAGTCTTCTTGCATAAGTTTGGAGAACCTATTGGGTAGGTATGGGACAGTGTGTTTTGACAGGACATGTTTTTCAAATTTTGTGTTGGATGAACCAGCATAGTTTCATTGCTGGTTTGTTGAAAGCTAGTACTCGGGATAGGGTTGTTGATTGCTTTTTGGACGGGAGATTAGATCAAGGGCTGCTTTTGTAATATTTAAGGAGTCGGTAGTACAGGAAGACAGGTTGCAGTAGCTGCCTGAGTTTCACTGGGATTCAGGAGAAAAGTTCTGTTAGGTTGGGGGGGGTGTTGGCGGATTAATACGCGGAAGCATGGGGGCTGCTGTAATTGTGGCGTAAAATTGCCTTTTGTGTTGTGGGATATTTTTCATCGAGCTGGCGTATGGCATCTCTCCTGCTTAATTTATGCATGATGAATAACTGCAAAACCTCCTGTTCAAACAGGTAAGACGGGCATTCGAAGGAAGAAGCATTGTGGGGTCCTCCACAGTTTTTAGTTACGGGTGTTTTCACAGGGAGCGTGAAATAATTCTCTGCAGATTGGGCATATGTCATCCGGTCCCCTACAGTATTTTCGGGGATGACCAAACCATAGACATTTGAAGCAGCGTCTCGGTCGAGGGATAAACGGGCGAACACCAACTTGTGAAATCTATTTTTACCTTTGTAGGTGGATGAGGGGTATATTAAAGGTCAGCAGTAAATGAGGATTGATTTGGGGTGTCAGGCGAGTCCCGTCGAGGGGGAAATCTATAAATGTTTGTAACAGAAAATGTTTTCTGCTGGAGATTTCTCATAATGACAGCAGTATCTTCGTCTTTCTGTTCAAAAGAATAAATAGTGCCTTTAGTTATGTTTCTTATTTCATCAGGAGTAGATATAAGAGGAATGTATGTGAGACACATTAAGGATGACAAAGTGGAACTTTGATTCCGTTTAGCAGCTTGTATGAGAAGGAATCCATTTCTCATTAATGTGAGTGGAGGGTCTTCGACTCCTTAAGCTTCTTCAAGCGCATCACTGAGAAGAATGGTTCTTTGCTCAGTAAGAGCTTTGGAGGTAGTAGATCGCAGTATGTGATATATCGGGAATAATGTATCTGCTGGCATTCCTGGAGGGAGTGCAGCATATGGAGTAAATGAATGAGAACGACTATGATTGGTGGTACCTTTGCGGGATTGCCCAGGCCATCTGGGCACCTGGGGTGTTTGGGGTATGCTAGTCGACGAATCGCTGAAATTATGCAAAAGACCCTCAGGTGTATGAGAAGGATGTAATGCACAAGTATCTGCTGGTCAAGAAGTAGTAGGGACCACGGTAGGGTCAGGCTGGGAACTTGACAGATGGTAATTGTTGTTGATGTTGTTAAACTCACATTGGTTTAAACACGTTTTTTCTTTTAACAACTTTTCTATAAAAAAAAAATTTAACCTCAAACTTTGTCTCAATGAATTAGCAGTTATGACAATAAAGCAAATGAAACATAAAAGTGAATAACAGGATGGGCTGGAAAGGCGTATATTTCATAAGTGTAATCCTTCTCCCCACAGCAGGTTACAGTCCAGTGACCCACACAACCTCCCGGACCCCACCCCATAGATAGGCTGTGGATGTGGCCTCCGAAGATCCTCCCAAAACTCTAAGCCGGTTTACCCCCCCGTGTACCACACAGCACTTTATTTCTTCAAGTAAAGACCGAGACTATACACACAAAGTGCGGAACGGCCTCCTCAGTGGTTAGCCAACGCTCATGTTCCCTACAATTAGTGGCCCAGTCAGAGGTGAGCTAAAATGACCGGTTTTTCTCTTGTACCCTCATCATCAGGGGGAGGAAGTGCGGAGTGAACTGAAAAACCCATGCAGGAAGGGGCACCGGATAGGCCCAAGGGCTTTGACTGGAAAAAAGGAGTTCAACCTTGTACAGTATTTAAAGAAAAAAAAAAAAACTGTGATAAAAAGAAGGTGGATTGAAAAAACGGATAATTTATTTAAAATGAGAGGAAAGAAAGAAGGTTGAAAGATAATGCATGTGACAAATACTAATGCACGAATGCACAACAAATGCACATGCACTCGTTGGGGGACGGAAGGGACACGAATTAAGACCCTTCTGCACTGGTTTTCATCTCTATGCCATGCACAAGTTTATAATCAAGAGCATAACACCACTATGAGAATTAATACACCCTTCCGGGCATATATATATATATATATATATATATATATATATATATATATATATATATATATACTATATATATATAATATATTGTTTAATACTATATATATATTATATATATATATATATATATATATATATATATATATTATGTATATATATATATATATATATATATATATATATATATATAATATATATATTATATATATATATATAATATATATATAAATATATATATATATATATACTTATATAAACTTCCTTTAACGTGCTTAATCTCCTTCTCAGAGGATAACCCACGGGGGGGTACTAACAGGAACGAACTTAAGGCAACTATCACAAGGCCTGGCACCACCAAGTGTTTGCAGCCGTTTTAATTCTTGCCCCCAGGAAGATAAAACTCAGACTGCTACGAGGAGGATTGAACAGCGATATATAATATATATATATATATATATATATATATATATATATATATATAGTTGATATATTTTTTTTATATATATATATATTTTATATATAATATATATATATATATATATATATATATATATATATATATACTGTATATATATATATATATATATATATATACAGGGTGTTTCAAGACCTTACCGACAAATTGAAAGGGTAGATAGGTTACGTGTAGGTGAAACTTTTTAGTTAAATGAACATTCTCCCCAAGGCCCCCCAGAGGGGGGTATGCGCATCGGAAGACGTGCGCAGACCAACATGTGTACGTGATGTGTAGATGTCCCATAAGCGTGGGTAGCAGTTACACTGTGCCCGTTGTTACGTTATAGTGCAGTGTGTTGCTATAAACATGAGGTACAGCTACGCTGAACTCACAGACATGGTGATGTGTTATGGTGAGGCGAGGGGAAATGGACATGGGGCCCGTCACATCTACGTGGAACGGCACCCCAACAGAAGACATCCTCACCATACAACGTTTGCGTCCGTCGTACGACGCCTGCGGGAGACGGGTACCCTCCGTTATGGCAACGTCGGTGGTGGCATTCGTGCTGTGCGGTCACCGCTCGATAGAGGCATTGCCGTCGTCGAAGAGTTTATCAACAACCGGTCCTCCACCACGAGCAGTGTGGCGCATGCTATGCAAGTAAGCCACCCCGTAGTGTGGAGAATCATGCGGGAGTACAACCTCCATTTTTACCACCTGTGCAGGGTAAAACCCTTGGGACCCGCCGGCTATGCACCACGTCTGGACTTTGTACGGTGGTTTCTCCGGCAGTCTACACAGGATGCTGCCTTCCCCCGATACGTCCTCTTCACAGATGAGGCGATCTTTACACGGGACGGCTATTTCAACTCTAGGAATAGCCACGTAAGGGACTACGAGAACCCGCATGCTATATCAGTACGTTGTCACAAACACCGGTTCTCCGTCAACATCTGGGCAGGTATTGTTGGCCAACACCTGTTAGGTCCCGTCGCTCTGTTGCAAAGGCTAACAGGTGCGGTCTACCTACAGTTCTTGCAGACGACGTTTCAGGACCAGCTCGGGGTTCTATGTCCGAATATATATCTAGTTCCAACATGATGGGCCCCCCCACCAACTTCTGCATCGATGCTCGGGTACAGCTCACGGTCGACTTCGGCAAACAATGGATAGGACGAGGGGGGGGGGGAACAGTTGCCTGGCTGCCGCGGTCGCCGGATCTGACGCCCCTTGACCTATGGGGGCACGTTAAGGGTATCGTGTATGCGACGCACGTAGTCAATACAGCGGATCTACTGCACAGAATATAGGACGCCTTCAACAAAGACCCACACGTGCTCGACAAAGTTGTTATTTCGTAGATACGTCGATATCAGGCCTGTGCACGTGAAGAAGGCCGACACTTTGAACATACATTGTAACCACATCAATAATAAATAGGTATGCCTGTACACGTGTTTCATTGGTGTTTTACCTACATGTGCTACATGTTCGGCGCATCTTGTCCGATGCGAATACACCCCTCCGGGGGTATCGGGTGAGATAATTCATTTAACGAAAATGTTTGACCTACACATAACCTTATCAATTTGTCGGTAAGGTCTTGAAACACCCTGTATGTATGTGCATTGTATATATATATAATATATATATATATATAATATATATATATATATATATATATATATAATCTATATATATATATATATATATATATAATAATATATAATATATATATATATATATAGTACGCGACTACTACATAAAAAATAATTATATTATAATCTTTATTGTAATTGTAAAGCTATTATTATGGGAGGAGAAACAAAGCTCCAACAGTTATGTGTATTATGATGTACGGTAAAAAATTACTTACATCTTATAAAATCACACACATAACTATGTTTATTCCTTTTTGTATGTTATTTAAAATTGAAACAACCAATAGAACGTCTTTCTCCTACCGGCGATAGATGAAGCCAAAGGAGAGAGGACGCCAGGCAGTTCGGCCACGACATCAGAGCCGTTACCAAGTGTCCTGGGCATCGCCTCGAAGCCAATATATTTTTTTGTAATAAAATTAAAGGTGTTAAACTATAATTAATGTTCTTATAATAAGATCTTTTGTAAGTGTCAGATTTGATACGTAGTATTGATCACAAGTGAAATAATAAGATATACAAATTAGAGAGAATGGCGATCAAAATCTAGCCCAATACATCGAAACGTATAGCTTTCGCCCTTGTGCAAGTCATTCTAATAAATATGATATTTGGATTCAAGTGCTCACGAAAATGTGCTTGAACTGTCAATGACAAAATCCTTATTATTATACAAAATAAAAATTCTCTATTATGATCTGCGATCAAACTATAATAAAAGAATGTAATAAAAGAATAACATCAAAATCTATTTAATACACCTTCCATCTTATTAATTATTGTACCCGAGGAGGTGAGTGATTTAATTCTATGTTTATTTGATTAATGATCTCATCTACTCGTGCTACATATATATATATAAAACTACCTTTTAACGTGCTTTATCCCCTATAAAGAGGGTAACATGGGGGGACCACAGGAAATCAAACTTTAAGGCCGGCTATCCCAAACCAATATATATATATATATATATATATATATATATATATATATATAATATATATATATATTATATATTATATATATATACCTATATATATATATATATATATATATATATATATATTATATATATTATATATATATATATTATATATAATATCAAATTTAGAATATATATATTTATAGCAATATATATATAAGCTATATATATATATATATATATATATATTCTTCCCACTTTAGTAGTAACTCTATTTTCTTGTATCTCCAAGAAGCGAATATTCTTTACAATATATGCTTTTGTTATGTAATATTAGGACTATTTATAATGTAAGGTTATAATTTTATTTATTTTTTGACTGAATATTCACTTCGCCATTCAAATTTTCCCTGACATTCAAAATATGCACATGCCAGGACCCACCCATGATGTGATTTTTCAGCTCAATATGGCCGATTCTTTCTGAACCCTGGTGGGTATTGAACCATTAACTTTATATATATATATATATATATATATATATACTATATATATATATTATATATTATTTATATTATATAGTATTATATATAAATTAAAAATATATTATATATATATATATATATATATAATATATATATATATATATATATATATATATATATATATATATATATATATATATATATATATATATATATATATATATATATATATATATATATATATAGTAAAGTAAAAAATACTGAACTTTTATTTAAACTTTATTATCGTATATGATATATATATATTGCACAATACCACCTTCAAAGTACCTTCCTTCGGCTGTTACACACTTTTGCCATGAGGGTTCATCTTGATCGAAACATCGCTGTAAGCCATCTTTTGTTACCTCTTTCAACGCATGCTTCATAGCATTTTGAATTTCTTCTGCTGACTGAAATCGTCGCCCTTTTAACAGATTCTTCATGCGAGGAAAAAGATAGAAATTAGCTGGAGCCAAATCTGGAGGGTAAGGAGGTTGAGAAATCACTGTTACGTGGTTGTTCATCAAATATTCAGAGACCAGGACTGAACGACGTACCGGGGGTTGTCATTTTTCACTCCCCAAAGATCGGGATGTATGCGTCGGATTGCGTCACGTAGACGACGGAGATCAACTGGTAACTGTAATTAATCAATTGGTAACTGTACGACCCTGAGGTATGAACTCAAAGTGCAAGAAACCCTTTAATGTCAAAAGACGACTTCCAGCATACCTTTCCCATTTTAGCGATCTGCTCGAACCTATTGTTTTCGTGGTGAACTCTGAGATTTTGACAAAAGAGGTCTGACGCTTCTTTTGAGGGTTGTACAGGTAACACCAAGTTTCATCTCCAATTATAACCCTATTAAGCAATTCTCGATCCGCATCCACCATAACAATGAGCTCTCCACTTATGTAAGCCCGCTCTTCACACTGCTCCTGGGTGAGGAATCTTGGGACAATGTGCATACACACGAGGTGCATGTTCAAGACTTGTGCGCGGATCGCGTGACAACTGCTATGAGAAATCCCGACAATATTAGCATCATCATATATGGTTTAGATCTGGTCAGGTCGGATTGCCTCTCGTAGTCTAGCAATGGTGTCATCCCAATGCGCTGTTGATGGTCTGCCGACACGCTCATCATCTTATATCTACTCCCGCCCTTTTTGAAACCACGTATTACACCTCCTTTATAAAACTGAATGTTTCTGAAAACGTTTTCCGTAATTTGACAAATAATTTAATGTTGCTCTTGCTCAAAAAGTGGGCCAAGTTTTTGATTACACTTTCCGACAACACACAAGGACAGTGCCTCAAAACAAACCGAATTGTAAACGCGGACACATGCTCAGTACTATCATTCGCTGGTGATACACGTCCTTACCTGCCTGCGCGCACATTTCTCACAACATGCACTTATTATAATGTAAGATATGAAGACTAATCGGAAAATTCCGGTATTTTCTGACCCTACCTCATATATATATATATATATATATATATAATTTATTATATATATATTTATTTATATATATATAATATATATATATATATATATATAATTATATATATATATAATATATATATATATATATATATATATATATCTTCTTCTTTTTCTTCATCTACCTTTTTCTCCCCAGGATTGGGGGTAAGATGCGTACATGCATCGGAAAAGAAAAGCAGTAGAAGAATATGACAAAAGTCGAAAAGAAAGCCCAGCCTTACACCCCCTCTGCTACCATTAATTAGTAAGAACTCGTCGCAATCAGAAAATCCACCCTAGAGCTTCACGGGACCGCGACGGACCCCCACTATGGTAAATCGTCAATGTAAGGGTTCATCCCTTGGCCCAGGTGGGCCACAACCATACCCCCTCACAAAACCCCGCCATTCTCTCCTATTATGCACCTTTATTCTCGCCTCTGCCAAACTCACATTTCTCTCCTTCAGACACTCGTTTACTGACTCAATCCACTTTTTCTTCGGTCTCCCAGCCGGTCGGTTCCCAATCTCTTCGGTCTTACAGCCGGTCGGTTCCCAACACATTCGCCACTATACATCCGCTTAACCAACCGACTATCATTCATCCTTTCCACATGATCAAACCATCTCAACATACTTTCATTTATTCTCTCGTTTACCCCTTTCTTCACACCACACAACTCTCTAATACGTTCATTCCTCATTTTATCAATCTGTTCTCACACCTAGCACGCCATAAGATTGTCCATCTGAACACATTGAACTTTAGATCTATACTTCTTATTCCAGACCATAGTCTCACTACTATACAATAACACAGGTAACAACATACCCTCATGCAAGACTCTAGCGCACTCAAGACTTAGTCCCTTTACATTACATTCACCAACGATTTAATTGCACCAGCCACCTTCCTGCCATTCACAACTTTCCTACTACACTCTGCATCATCTGTTCCCTTCTCATCCAACATATACCCTAATATTTAAACTCAGACACTTGTTCCAGCTGCTCACCATCTAACATAACTTCACACTGAGGACTGTCCTCACTTCACAATCATAACCTTACTTTTATCTATGTTTACTTTTAAACCCCTCCTTTTACACACCCTGCCAAATCTCTCTACCAATCCTCTCAAACTCTCTTCAGATTCGCCACACAAAACCAAATCATCCGCATATAATAGGTAGGGCACCCTCCACTCATCTCCATCATCCTAACACCATTTCCTGCCACCCCCATCCTCAAATTCTTCATAACCCCATCCATATACAAATTAATAACCAAAGGAGACATAACACAACCCTGTCTCACTCCACTATTAATACTAAACCAATCACTTTTGACACCATTTATTCTTACACACGACTAACTATATCTTCATACATACTTTTGATTCCATTCAGAAGCCTACCACCAACACCATATATCATTAACACCTGCCATAGAGCTTCCCTATTAACCATATATATATATATATATATATATATAATAATATATATAATATATATATATATATATATATATATAGTATATATATAATATATATATAGTATATAGATATATATATATAATATATATATATATATATATATATATATATATATATATATATATGATAATACATAATCATTCTTATCCTTTTCAGACAGATTAAAATTATAAACAGGTTAATAAAGATTTATAAAATTAAGGAATAATTTAATAGATATTAAGTATATTTTATAAGATAGATTTAAAAAAGGCTTTATCAAAAAACTTGTATAATAATCTCAATGTCAAGGAGAATTTAATGAAGATTAATAAACAAATAGAAGAGATAAAAGAAGATGTATCAAAAGACTTATCAAAAGGAATAAAGGAAATAAGAAGAATAGATATAAGAAACCTAAGAGAGCATTATAAATAATTAACAACAACAACTACAAACAACAACTACGAGCATAAGGAAGACGGAACTACCAGAGTAACATCGGTAAGAAAATTCTCTGTATCAATTATTTTATTATACAAGTTCAAATTCATATCTACAATGACAGAAATAGAAGGAAAAACTAAAGCTCCGAGATTCTCAGGGATGAAAGAAGAAAATTTTGATCAATATTTAAGGAAGGCACAATTATGGATTAAAATGAATGAGAAAGTAAAATACCCAGCAGCAGAATTATTGATGAAATTAGAAGGAAATGCTTTTGAAACAGTGAAGAACATATCTATGGAAGATTTAATGAGTTCTAATGGGGAGAAGCTATTATTTGACCTACTAAAAAGAAAATACCAGAAAAGGACGGAGAACATACAGTTTATCAAAATAAAGGAATTTAGAGATATCAAACAAATGAAGACTGAAAGTATAAAGGATTATATCTTCAGATTCGACAACCTGAGGATTGAAACTGAAGGAGTAGCGGAGATGACATATCCGAAGAAATACCTAGCTTTTACATTAATAGACAATTCAAGTATGAGCAACATCGAAAAGAAAATAATACTCAGTAAAATTGGGAATGTTAAACAAGAAAAAATTTATGAGGCAACACAGGAGGAAATATTGCATGTAATGGATTCTGTATTAACATAAATGGAAGAAAAAACACCAAAGGAAAACTCAAAACATTGGTATCAAGGAGAAGAATGTATATACTGTCACAAAACTAATCACAAGAGTGAACAATGTTTCTATAAGGAAAAATGTAATATTTGCAAGAAAAATAATCATAAGACAGAAGACTGTTTTTTCTCAGTAGAAATGAAAGGAAAATGTTTTAAATGTAGAGAACCAGGTCATTCATTCAAGGACTGTACAAAGAAAAAGCAAACACCCTCAAGTGAATCAAAGAGAACATATTATAATAAAGAAATGGTAGAAGATAATAATAAGAGCGAATTAATGGAAGAAGTGCTGGGAATAATTGATTCAGGATGTTTGACGTCTGTAGTGGGAACCATATGACTATCAGCCATTCTATCTAATATGTCAGAGAAATACATTAGGGAAGTGTCAAAAAGCCAACGGAAAAAGGAAGGTACTCATATATTTGGCAAAACGAGATATGAAATAATAAAGGAAATTATCTTACCATGCAAGATGAAGGAAAAAGAGTTTCAGATAAAAATAGATGTAGTTGAAGGAGACATACCCCTTTTAATAGGAAAGAAAACATTAAAGAACATAAGAGCAGTAATAGATATAGAAAAGAATTTGATACACCTGAAGGACATGGGTATTTACAATATACCAATAATAGAAAACGAAACAGGACACGATTGTGTGACTCTGATGGAATTAGGAAAAAGAAATTGGAATGGGCAATTTAAGGAAGGATGGATAGATATGGAAAAAAGTAAGAAAAGAAAAATTATTAAAGCTACATCTGCAATTTGCTCATGGATCAAGTAAAAAAATATTTCAACTTATAAAGGAAGCATATGAAAATAAAACCACGTCGGAAATATTAAAAAAAGTAATGGAAGAATTAGACCAAATTGTTAAAGATTGTAAGACGTGTCAAAAATTTAAACCAACACCACCCCATCCAATAGTTGGATTGAGAATGGCACAAAAATTTTGTGATATGTTACAGATGGATATAGGAGAGATAGAGAATCATAAATTTATAGTTATGATAGATACAGCAACAAGATATGTGCAAGCTGAATGGTTATGTGGAAAAACAAGTAAAGAAATTATAGAGAAGATATTAGATAGATGGGTAACATACTTTGGAGCACCAAAGATAATAATGTCGGATGCAGGAAGAGAATTCCAAAATAATGATATGGAATATTTCTGTACAAAATTCAACATAGTATTGAAAAGCACAGCAAGAGAAAGCCCTTTTAGCAACGGATTATGTGAAAAATACGTCGGGTTAATAAAGGAGTCAATATATAAGTTAAGAGAGGATGGATTCAGTAAAGAAGAAAGCTTAAAATGGAGTGTCTATGCCAAGAATCAATTAACTAATGTTAATGGATATTCTCCAAATCAGTTAGTATTTGGTAGAAACAATGTTATACCGAACTATGTAGATGAAAGGGATAGTAATCCAGCTTTGTTTGATGATATAGAAGAAGATGAAATGATGAGAAATGTGATGAATGCGATATCAGAAGCCAGGAAACATCATATAGAACAGGAATCCTCAGAAAAAATAAAAAGGGCCTTAAGAAAAAGAATAAGAGAACACCCTATAGAAAAGTCACTTATAGGAGACACTGTTTATTATAAAAGAAATAATGCAAAGGAATGGAGAGGACCTGCAAAGGTAATTGGAAAAGAAGGAAAGACAGTTATAGTAAAACATGGAGGGAACATTCATGAAATTGCTAGAGTACACATAACAAGAATAAATAAGTGTGAATCTACCGACAATAACGACGAGGATACAAACCATGATTTATCAGAGGAGAGTGAAGAGAAAAATGACACCATTGTTGATGAAGACTCGGAATCAGAAACAGATGATGAAGAAGACTATGTGACAATGATAAAAGATAGAAAAGAAAACCAGGATACTCAAGATAGATTAAAAATAAAAAGATATCAAATTTACGAAATAAGAAATAAAGAAAACGGATTAAGATATAGAGTAAAGATTTTGAGCAGAGCTGGAAAGGCAAAAAGTAAAAAGTACTCTTCTTGTTATAATGTCCAAGACATGGATGATGACAGTTTTAAATGGATAAATTTGAATGAATATGACCAAATAGCATTAATTAATGAAAATGAAGAGGACGAACAAAGTGAAGAAAATGTTGATGAAAGAGGATGCAGTACTGAAGAAGAAAAGAGGGTGCAATACTGAAGAAGAAGAAGAGAATCAAGGTGATCAAGAAGAAGAGGTTACAAATTATTATGCAACCTTACTTGAAGAAGAAATTGAAAACGCAAAACAAAATGAATTAATAAGTTGGAAAAATAACAACGTATATGAAGAAATTGTAAGAGATAATAAGAACAGAAAATTAGTATCCACAAGATGGATAGTAACAGAAAAAAATAAAAATGGGAAAACAATTACAAAGGCTAGACTAGTGGCACGAGGATTCGAAGAAAAAGTATATGGACACTTAGAGGCACCTACATGTACCCCAGATACTATCAAGATTTTTATGAATATCACTCAGGCATATGAATGGCAAGTTAGAACACTAGATGTAAAGACAGCGTACCTGCAAGGTAGGGAAATGAAGAGAGAAGTCTTTTTACAACCTCCACCAGAAGCGAAAACAGATAAAATATGGAAATTAAGGAAAACTGTATACGGATTAAAGGATGCAGCAGTAGCCTGGTATCTATCAATGAAGGAATTTTTAAATAATCATGGTATGGTCCAAAATATATACGACCCTACCATCTATCATTATAAGTCTGGTAAACAACTAGAAGGAATATTGTGCATACATGTAGATGATTTGATGTTTGCTGGATCGGAAACTTTTCACAATAAAATGATAAAGGAATTAGGTAAAAGATTTACAATGGGTAATGTAGAAGAAAAATTATTTAAATACATTGGTATTGATATAAAAGAGGAAAATAATGAAATAATTCTAAGCCAAATAAACTATATTAAGGATTTAAAGGTAGTGTCACAGAAGGAATATTCAGATAGAGAAGAAAGAAAATTAGAAAAGGAAGAGATGACCTTATATAGGTCTTTGAATGGGAGTCTGAATTGGATATCACAACATACAAGACCAGATCTATCATTTTTTGTGAGTAAAATGTCAAGAAAGAATAATAATGCAACAAATAAAGATATGAAGGAAATTTTAAAAAGGATTAATAAATTGAAAAATGAATACATAGAAATAAAAATGAAACCAATAAGAAACAAACGGATGATAATGTGCTACAGTGATGCTTCCTTTGGAAATATAGATGATGGAAGCACACAGGTCGGCTATATTATATTTATAAAGGATATTGAATTAGAAAATAGCAATGTTATAAGTTGGAAATCGAAGAAAGCACACAGAATTGTAAGATCAACGATGGAAGCAGAAATGGTGGCATTGCTTGAATGTCTTGAGGAAGCAAATTACATAAGAGAAGTATGGAAAGAGATAACAAGTGAAACATTGAAAATTGAAGTAAAAACAGATAATCACTCAATAAAGAAAGCCCTAGAATCCAATACAGCAATTAAAAACAGAAATCTAAGGATTGACATTGCAGCATTGAAGAATATTCTATCTGAAGTGGAAAAATATGAAATTACTTGGATTCCTGGTGAACAACAAGTAGCAGATGGATTAACAAAAGAATTTGGAAAGAAAAATATATTAATCAATTATATAAGAAACGATGGGAAAAAGGAAGTTAAGAAAAGAAACTAGAGGAAGAAAAAGAATCAGATAAAGAATGATAATACATAATCATTCTTATCCTTTTCAGACAGATTAAAATTATAAACAGGTTAATAAAGATTTATAAAATTAAGGAATAATTTAATAGATATTAAGTATATTTTATAAGAATAAATAGATTTAAAACAAAAGGCCTTAACAATACACTTGTATAATAATCTAAATGTTAAGGAGAATTTAATGAAGATTAATGAACAAATAGAAGAGATAATAGAAGATTCCAAGACTTATAAAAAGGACCAAAGGAAAGAAGAAGAATAGAGAGATAAATAAACTAAAAGAAACATAAGAGAAAACATTGTTAATAACTAACAACAACAACTATAAACAACAACCAACAACTACAAGATGGAACTACCAGAGTAACATCGGTAAGAAAATTCTTTTATAATATAAATTATTTTATTATACAAGTTCAAATTCATATCTACAATGACAGAAATAGAAGGAAAAACTAAAGCTCCGAGATTCTCAGGGATGAAAGAAGAGAATTTTGATCAATATTTAAGGAAGGCACAATTTTGGATTAAAATATATATATAATATATATATATATATATATATATATATATATATATAATTATTTATTATATATATATAATATATAATATATATATATATATATATATAATATATATATATATATATATTAGGGTGGGGTTGAAACACCTTTTTTTTTAAAAAAATTCCACAAAACAGATGGTTATGCACAGACGTCCAGTATCATGGTTTCTGATGCTATGGTTAAAATTTCAGAGATGTGCGACCCCCCCTACCCCTCTCGCACAGACCCCACTTTTTGGGAGCATAAAGAACATATCAACCAATTTCACCCACTGCTACATATGTTTTTGATGAAAATCGATGTACAAGGTCATTTTGCCTTGTAAAGCTACTGGTTCAAATAAAAATGTTCTACAACGAATATATTTTAAGTTGATGGGGGTCAAGTGTTTTGGGCTCACCCATTTAATTTCGCGGGCCTATATTTACTTCAATTTTCAAAATAAATCAAACATATTATATATATTTGGAATCGAAAAGACTAGACGCATCTAGTGATGGTAATATTTTGATTCTAGAATGAACAAATAAAAAGTTCCCCCCCATTTTAAATATTTTCCCATTCCCCCTCCCCTTGATAAGCGAAATCGTTTAAATATATATATATATATCTTTCTTTCTTTCTTTATCTTCCTCTTTGCCCCAAGACTGGGGGTAAGGTGCGTGTCATGCATCGGAAAAGAAAAGCAGTAGTAGAATATGACAAAAGTCGAAAGGAAAGCCCAGCCTTACCGCCCCCTCTGTACCATTAATTAGTGAGAACTCGTCCCAGACAGAAAATCCACCCTAGAGCTTCATGGGACCGCGACGGACCCTCACTATGGTAAATCGTCAGTGTAAGGGTTCATCCCTTGGCCCAGCGTGGGCCACCACCCCCCCCCCCATATACAGGTCCCAGATCCCAACGCACAGTCATCACTCCCCAATCACAAACTGTTAATGTCAGATGTGCAAACTCACATTTCTTCTCCTCGACTTCGTTCACCGACTCAATCGACTTTCTCTTCGGTCGCCCAGGCCGTCGTTTCCCCAACACACTCTACCACTTTACTCCGCTTTAACCAACGGCTATCATTCTTCCTTTCACTAGACCAAACCATCTTTCAACATACTTCTTTATTCTCTCATTTTACCCCTTTCTTCACACACCACACAACTCTCTAATTACGTTCATTCCTCATTTTATTAAATTCTTTTCACACCTAGCATGCCCTAAGATTGTCCAATCTAAACACATTGAACTTTAGATCTATACTTCTTATTCCAGACCATGTCTCACTACTTCCATACATTAACACAGGTAATAATATACCATGTAAGACCCTAGCACACTCAAGACTTAGTCCCTTTACATTCACCAACGATTTAATTGCACCAGCCACCTTCCTGCCATTCACAACTTTCCTACTACACTCTGCATCATCCGTTCCCTTTTCATCCAACATATATCCTAAATATTTAAACTCAGACACTTGCTTCCAGGCTGCTCATCACTAAAATAAAACTTCACACGGAGGACTGTCCTCACTCACAACCATAACCTTACTCTTATCTACGTTTACTTTCAAACCCCTCCTTTTACACACCCTGCCAAATCTCTCTACCAATCCTCTCAAACTCTCTTCAGATTCGCCACACAGAACCAAATAAAAAATTTAACATTTTTTTTCACGCATATAATAGGAGGGCACCCTCCACTCCTCTCCTCATTCTAACACCATTTCTGCCATCCCACTCGAATTCTTTCATAACCCATCCATATTACACATTGAATAACCAAGGAGAATAACACATCCCCCTTCTTCACTCCACTATTAATAATAACAATCACCATTGACACCATTTATTCTTACACACGCTTCACTATCGTCATACATACTTTTGATTCCATTCAGAAGCCTACCACCAGCACCATATATCACTAACACCTGCCATAAAGCTTCCCTATTAACTCTATCATACGCCTGTTGTAAATCATAAACCTTAAATATAATTTTATTCTTCTCTCAGGCAGTTGGTTTGAGCGCTTGGCCAAAGGTGTGTGACCAGCCGAAGGAAGATGATTTTGAAGGTTGGTATTGTGTATTATTTTGTATATCATAAGACGTAATAAAATTTAGTATTTAAGTTCCAGTATTTTTTTTACTCTACCTCGTGATATATATATATTATATATAAATATATTATATATTATATAAAATTAAATATTATATATTTATAATTATTTTAATAATAATATATAATTTATTATAATATATTTAACAATTCTATTTAAATATATAAATAAATTCTGTGCAATAAATAAAATATTATATATATATATAGAATCTATATGTTGATATTATACTACATTTATTTATATATATATATATATAATATATATTATATATATATATATATATATATATATATATATATATATATATATATATATTCTTATATATTGTAGAAATATGTATATAAATTATATATAGTATATATTATATATATATATATATATTTATATCTTTATATATGTTTTATGTTATATTTTTTTATATATATTATGATATATATTCAAACATGATAGATCGTATATATATATATATATATATATATATAGAGTGTAGTAGGAAAGTTGTGAATGGCAGGAAGGTGGCTGGTGCAATTTAAAATCATTGGTGAATGCAAAGGGACTAATGTCTTGAGTGTGCTAGGGTCTTACATGAGGGTTTGTTGTTACCTGTGTTATTGTATGGTAGTGAGACTATGGTCTGGAATAAGAAGTATAGTTCAAAGTTCAATGTGTTCAGATGGACAATCTTAGGCGGTGTGCTAGGTGTTGAGAAGAATTGATTTAAAGAGAGGAATGAACGTATTAGAGAGTGGTGTGGTGTGAAGAAAGGGGTAAATGAGAGAATAAATGAAAGTATGTTGAGATGGTTTGGTCATGTGGAAAGGATGAATTGAAGTCGGTTGGTTAAAGCGGATGTTATAGTGGTGAGTGTGTGGGAATCGACCGCGGCTGCGAGACCGAAGGAAAAGTGGATTGAGTCGGTGATCGAATGTCTGAAGGAGAGAATGTGAGTTTGGCAGAGCGAGAATAAAGGTGCATTATAGGAGAGAATGGCGGGGTTTTGTATGGGGCATGGTTTGGCCCACTGGGCCAGGGGATGAACCCTTACATTGACGATTCTACCATAGTGAGGGTCCGTCGCGTGTCCCATGATGCTCTGGGTGGATTTTCTGTTTGTGACGAGCTCTCACTAATTAATGGTACAGAGGGGCGTAAGGCTGGGCTTTCTTTTTCGACGTTTGTCATGTTCTCCTACTGCTGTTTCTTTTCCGATGCTTCTACAGCACCTTACCCCCAATCTTGGGGCAAAGAGGAAGGTGAGGAAAGAATAGAATAAATATTATATATTAATATATATTATATTATATATATATATATATATATTATATATATATTATATATATATATATTATATATTATATATATATATATATATATATATATAATATATATATATATAATATATTTTCTTTTTTTTCTTTACCTACCTCTTCTTCCAAGACTGGGAGTAAGGTGCGCTCAAGCATCGGAAAGAAAAGCAGTAGGAGAGAGTAGGACAAATGTCGAAAAGAAAGCCCAGCCTTACCGCACCCCTCTGTACTATTAATTAGTGAAAACTCGTCCAGACAGAAAAATCCACCCTAGAGCTTCATGGGAACGCGACGGGCCCTCACTAGGGTAAATCGTCAATGTAAGGGTTTATCCCCTGGCCCAGGTGGCCACAACCATGCCCCCATACAAAAACCCGCCATTCTCTCCTATCATGCCCCTTTATTCTCGCTGCTGCCAAACTCACATTTCTCTCCGTCAGACATTCGTTACCGACTCGATCCACTTTCTCTTCGGTTTCCCCCAGCCGGTCTGTTCCCAACACACTCACACTATACATCCGCTTAACCAAACCGACTATCATTCATCCTTTCCACATGACCAAACCATCTCAACATACTTTCATTTATTCTCTTCATTTACCCCTTCTTCACACCACCCCAACTCCTCTAATACGTTCATTCCTCATTTTATCAATTCTTCTCACACCTAGCACGCCCCTAAGATTGTCCATCTGAACACATTGAACTTTTAGATCTATACTTCTTATTCCAGACCATAGTCTCACTTACTATACAATAACACAGGTAACAAACATACCTCATGTTAAGACCCTAGCGCACTCAAGACTTAGTCCCTGTACATATTCAACAACGATTTAATTGCACCAGCACCTTCCTGCCATTCACAACTTTTCCTACTACACTCTGCATCATCCGTTCCCCTCATCCAACACATACCCTAAATATTTTAACTCTCAGACACTGGCTCCAGCTGCTCACCATCTAACATAAAACTACACCCCCCCCCCCCCCGCACTGAGGACTGTCCTCACTCACAACCATAAACCTTACTCTTATCTACGGTTACTTTTCAAACCCCTCATTTTACATACCCTGCAAATCTCTCTACCCAATCCTCTCAAAACTGCTCTTCAGATTCCGCCACACAGTACCAATCATCGCATATAATAGGTAGGGCACCACTCCACTCATCTCCATTCTCCATCATTCTAACACAATTCCTGCCATCCCCACCTCGAATTCTTTCATAACCCCATCCATATACAAATTGAATAACAAGGAGACATAACACAACCCAGTCTCACTCCGCTATTAATCCTAAACCGATCACCCTTTTGACACCATTTATTTCTTACACACGCTTCACTTATCGTACATACCATACTTTTGATTCCATTCAGAAAGCCTCACCAACACCATATTTCACTAGCTACTGCCATAAAGCTTCCTATTAACTCTATCTCATACGCTGTTGCAAATCCATAAAACCTAATAAATTTATTCTTCTTCTCCCTCATTTTCTCAATCATTTTGTTTTAATGTAAAGATTTGTATCCACACATCCTCTACCACTCCTAAACGCCACCTTGTTCTTCACCAATCAGTCCTTCAGTCACTCGACGCACTCTTTCGACCAAAATACCAGCATATACCTCTCCTACAACACTCAATAAGCTTATTTCCCCTATAATTTCTACAGTTCCCCTTTCTCCCTTACCCTATACGAAGGGTACTATACCGCTCTCCTCCAATCCCCTTGGAAACATATACCCTCCATAAACGCTTTATTAACAACCCAATCCAATCAATCACCATCTCGCCTCCGCTCTTGATTCATTTTCACCAGTAATTTCATACTATACCTGACGATTACCATTCTTCAACTTCTTCACTCTACCCATTACCTCTCCTTACTAATAACCTCATCCAAAAAACTATTCCTTCTTGTACCATCAAAACCCACACACATTCACTAACACCTCATCATTAATGTTAATATTGTGCAGATTTTTAAAGTGTTCTTTTCCACACTCCTTTCACATCCATTTCATCAGTTACCAAAAGCACCATCCCTATTTTCATTATTCTAGGCAGATTCCCCTTATTCTCATTCTTAACATTTCGCGCTTCCTTCCAGAAGAGTTCCTATTCCCTTGTATGTTCCTTCATTCATCCTCCTTCCAAAATTGTTCATTTACCTCTTTGTTTTCTCCTCCGTATGCACCTTTTAGTATTTCTTTTTTCCTCCTATATAATTCCAAGCATCTTTCTTTGGAAACTTCAATTCATTTGCTGTTTAGTACATTCAACCACGCTTCTTTTTTACCTTTAAACCGCTTTCATCACCTCTTCATTCCACCATTCGCTAGTTAACATTCTTACTTCCTACTTTTAGGCACATCCACACACTTCCTTTGCACTACTAACAATTGCTTCTCATTTGCCCCCAGATTTGTTCAGTATCACTTGTTCACATTCAACCGATTTTCTAGCGAGCGCTTACATACTTATCCTTATTGTCTTGCTCGCTTAACTTTCCCTCTTAATTTTACCTACTTCCTTTGTATCACCTTCCTCTCCATCCAGCCCCACTAACTTAATTTTACATAGAACAACATAATGATCGATAATCCCATTCTTAAACCCCTCAACTGATTTAAATCCAACACATTACTTCAACATCTCCTTTTCACCAACACAAAATCATTCATACTTTTCACTTCGATACCATCTCTACCGACACCAACTCTATGTATACTTATGGATACTCTTGTGTTTAAAGGAAAGTATTACTTACACACATACCTCTCTCTCACAGAGAAATCAATCCCTTTCCTACCATTCTCATTTTCTCCGCCACCCCAAAACCACCTGGTATACCATCCCTTTTTTGATCCACCTATCAACCATTCAGGTCCCCCAACACTACCAATCTGAAGCTCCTACTCACCCCATCCAGAACATCATTCAGATTATTCCAAAAATCGTACTCTCTTCAACGTTTCCCTCAGATGGCCCATACGTCACAAACCACACATACCTTGCCTTTTCAAAACTTAAATTTAACCATAGAATTCTAGTAATTCACACACACAAAGTCTACCCTAGCTTTGTACCACAGGTCACGGCATCAAAAATTGCAACTCCTTCTCTCCCTCTCTCATTCTCTTCCACACCAGCACCCCACACTTCACACCACACCACTCAATTTTCACCTTTTCCTTTCATCTTTGTTTCATTCACAGCGAGCAAATCAAATTTTGCCCTTTCAAATAATCCATCACCTCTCTCCTCTTCTCCTCAACATTTATTCCTCTGAATTTCCATGTACCCATACGATTCATACAATTTCGCCGAAAATTAGAAGGTCGTTTACGGCGATCACGACCATCTCCGAGGCATGCATCAGCATTCCTAGCAAGAGATAGGTGGTAGTGGGCAGCCAACCCAACTACCACCGTCCCTTAGTCGACTTCTACGACACGCGGACATTACGGTGTGGGCATTCTTCTCCCCCGCACACAGGGTATGAGTAGTGAGGGATGTCTGTAAGGTAGTTTATCTTAGAAAGTGGGGTTGTGTTACCTTTAATCATGTGTATATGGATTATGTGGAATAAATGCGTGCGTTAGTAATATGTTGCCTGGAGGATGAATGTGTGTAAGGAATATGAACGCAAAAGAGAAGACGCACCATTAAAATGGGAGGTTATTTCATCGCTTCGAGTATGCGTGTACTCTCCCTCTATAATATATATTTTATATTATTATTATTATTATTATTATTATTATTATTATTATTATTATTTATATAGATATACATATATATATATTATATATTATATAGTATATATATATATATATATATATATATATATATATATATATATATATATATATATATATATATATATATATATATATATTATATTTATGTCATTTATAGTTACCTCGTGTAGGTAACTAGTATACAAAGTCTATTTTCTTTGATGGCCATTGATCTGGCTTGGGTCATCAGATCTTTTTTAAAGCACAAAGTTATCAGGAGTTTACTTTACATGTAGGGATAGTTAGGTTGTAAGAAATTTTTTGTGAGCTCTTTCTTTTCACAGTGGGGATACTTAAAGATAAGGAAATATTGAAAGAAGAGGAAAAGATAGATAGGGAAAGGGTTGATAGTGGTTTTAACAATAAAATAGAAGAGCAACAGAAGATAGTTCAAGTGCTTAGGAGTGCAGAAGATGAAGAAGAAGAGGTTACAGATGAAAGTGATAGTCATGATAAGGATGAAGTGGATGAGCAGGAGGATGTGGAAGAGGTAATTCCGCATATAAAAATAGGTAAAAGGTATAAATATAAGAGTAAAGAGAATGGTGAGTATATTGATGTAAAAGTGTTAAGTAGAGCGGGAAAGGCTAATAGTAAAAAATGGAGTGATAGTTATAATGTTCAAAATGTGTCTAGTGATGAGATGAAATGGATAGATTTTAGGAATTGTAATGTAGGGGTTCGCCTGTCGGCACTGACTTGTTGAGGTTGTTGGTTGTGTGTTGTATTGAGGTTAATCTTATGGATCCTGTTTAGTGTTCTTTACCTAGCTATTTTTGTTTAACTGTGATAGGTTGTAAAAGGATCCTTAGGAGCCTCCTAGGGGTCTGCCCATTCCTATTGTTTGTTTTTGTTGTCGAGCCGTAACACCCTTGTTACGTTCTCCTTTGAGACCGACTCTGTCGGCAGTTCTTCTACTATACTTCATGTAGTTCTCTTTGCTTTTCCGTACACTGTTCTTGTAGTTTCTTTTAGTCATTTCCTAACTTACCTAATTATTTATTTTCGTTACTAATTTCTCTTTTCTTCCCCTCAGACAAGGAATCTTTAAGTAACCTTTCATTTACTCTAGATATTTTTAATTATTAAGATATTACCATAATGTTCATATAATTGCATCATTGGATTAGCCGAAGGAAGTGGCTCTAGTTTTTAGTATGATTCTAGCATTTATATGATTCTAGTTAACTATAGTCTAGTTTCATATCATCAAGCCTGTATGATCAAACATCTTAACTGTAAGATATTTTATCTCGACAACCTCTTTGGATATCGTTATAATCTCAACTTAGTTTGGTTAGAACAATACCAAAACAATATCTTACAATAATCTTTATTTGTAATATTCTTGCATCAATAAGGCAAATATTACTTTATTAAGTTATACATATGTTGATAATGCTGAAGATTTCTTGTAACTAGATATTAACTAGAATTGTATACCATAACCTGCAAAATATTATAATATCATTTTTTTATATTTTTATTATTTATAATTTATTCTTGATTTAATGTTTTCTTAAATAATTAATAACCCAGCCTATCTGATTAAACATACAAAATATAAATACTATACTTCTCCTGTGTTACATAATATAAACATTACTTATTGAAATATAATTATTAAATATATATACTTTGTTTTAAAGTCAATCACGAAGATAGAAGGTCGAGTAGACTGCTTCCTCCACCTTCTATATTGGTGACCTTTGGAGTTTATAGTTACCGTATTGGTGACTAATTTAATTGTACTCCACATTATTATTATTATTATTATTATTATTATTATTATTATTATTATTATTATTATTATTATTATTATTATTATTATTATTATTATTATTATTATTATTATTATTATTATTATTATTATTATTTTGCGTAATTATTATTAATTTTTCTCATTAAATTTTTATTTCTTGTATTATTATTATTTTTTATTTTTATTATTATTTTTATTAATTTTTTTTCTTTGTTTATTTTTTTTTAATTACCATTATTATTATCATAATATTTTACATTTTTGTAACTAGAGCCACACTCCTTCCTTTGTTTGTATATCATATTATTATATTATTGTATCTTGTGATTTATAATTTCACTCGTGATTTTATATTTTGTGGGGTGCAATATTATAATCTTGTGATTAACATTTAATTATAAATTCCTTGTTTCCTACTTGCAATCATGGGTGAACACGAATCCCATGATCTTACTATCCCTGTCTCTTCTTCCACTGAGGCACCCTCATCTAATGTGTCTACCACAACTACAGCTATCACCACTCAAATTACTACTTCTACTTCTTCCTCTATACTTCCTCCACTTTCTCAAGCTATGACTGACGTTTCACTTTCCTTAAACTATCCTTCTCCTCTTTCTACTCATGCCTATTCGTTTGGTAACTTTCCTTATTCTTCTGTTTCTCATTCACTTCCTTCTTCCTATAGTTTTCCTTATTCTCAAGGTTTTTCGTTTCCCCAATTCAATCCTTTACAACATCCGGTTCAATCTTCACATCCTCAAATTGACCCTTCTCAACTGTCTCCGCATCCTTCAGTTCGTCCTGTTGATCCTCATCAAATTCCTTTTCCTCCTTCGGTGCAAACTGTGCATTATATGCCAGTTCTGCCCAAATATAACTCTGGTAAGCCAAGTTTATGGTTTACCACTGTTAAATCTGTATTTCCTACTTCGTTTTCCATTCAACAGAAGTATGCTGCTACTATCGCAGCTCTGCCTAACACTGTCCTGGAGCAGTTGCAGGACGCTCTCCCTACTATATTGTCTTCTGAGAACCCCTTTCAGACTCTAGAAGACATCCTAGTTGAACGTTTCGAGATTCCCAAAGAGGAGAAACTCAAACAATTGATTTTGGGGGAAGTACTGGGGGACAGCAAGCCATCCCAGCTTATGCAGCGGATGCTGGTCCTGCGTAATGACCCCAATCCCAGTGCTGACAGCCAAGCAATGTTCCTTGAACTTTGGCTCAATCGCCTGCCTCTCGAAATGCGCCGTTTGATGGCGTTAATCAACCGTAGCTCCACGCTAGAAGAGTACGGTCAAATGGCGGACCGTATTCATACCCCTAAATCTGACACTCTTTCGTCTTCTTCTTCTGCGTCAGCTGTTGCTTCTGGGTTTTCACCACCCTCACAATTAGGGACCGACCGGGGCGGGAATTTTGCCGGGGCCGGGGCTAGCTAAAATTAGAAATGTAAGTCAAAAACACTGAAAGTCTTAAAACTTAGGATGAAAATTAAATATAATTTCAATTAATTAATAATTTAAATTATAAAAAAGGAATACATTTAATTAATTCAATTAAATAAATATTTTCGAAAGAAATTTTTAGAAAATAAATGATTTTCTAGAAGAATAAGTTGTATTAAATATATATATATATATATATATATATATATATATATATATATATATATATATTTTATATATATATATATATATATATATATATATAAAAAAAAAAATATATATATAAAAATAAATTTAATATATATATATATATATATATATATATATATATATATATATATATATATATATAGTATACTGTATATATATATATATATATATATATATTATATATATATATATATATATATATATATATATAGTAGTATATCTATTATAATCCAAGAAAAGAATATATATGTATATATATATATATATATATATATATATATATATATATATATATATATATATATATATATATATATATATATATATATATATATATATATAAAAATTAATAATATAAAATACCTTTTATCCGAATTAGTAATTTGTAAGTTACTATTATATATACCGGTTTATATTCACAAAACAATACACAAATTGAAAACATTGTTAAAAACACTTTTTTTAATGAAATAAATTTTAAAAAAGGAAAGCTAATTTTCGTCCTGGCGAGACCTCTTCAGGCTAAGGGACTGGATTTCTTTCTTGATATTCATCAGTTCAAGTGTGTTTCAGTTGGTCTGCTATTTTCTTCATGGTGTTGTTGAAATATTTTGATGTTTTCAGATATTCATTTTGTATAAAATCTATCTTAACTTCACCGGATGCTTATTGTAGTTGTTACTATTATAAATGCAAAAGGATTCCATGATTTTGCGATGGTTCGTGTGATTGATATTTCTGATCATCTTTATATTATTGAAATTGATAGAGTGGCCTGTGTTACGCCTTTGACTTGTTAAAGCTAAATTTATGCTGTCCTTGTGCAGGTCATCTGCATGTTGATTTTTCTTCTTTGCAAATCTATGGTTTCACCTATATATGTTTTATTGCAAGTATTGCAGGGGATGTGATATATACAGCTTTGGGGGAGATTTTCTTTTCGTTTTTTGGGTTTGAGAATGTTTTTTAAGGTGATGTTATTTGATGGAATGAGGGTAATATTTTTTGGTAATATTTGTTTTAACGAATATAATGGTAATTGAGGAATTGGTAAAAAGGAGGTGTTGCTATTTTTCGGGGGAAAGGTGCTATAGTACCTCTTTTTTGCTTTGTTAAATGCTTTTGTGATTAAAAACTCAGGATAGTAAAGTGATTTGAAAGTATTGTGGATGTATTTAGTTTCTTGTGCTAGAAGAGGGGGAGAGCATATACGAAAGGCACGGAGAAATAGAGATGACAGAACAGCTAATTTTGTGTTTGTGGAATGATTAGATAGCCAATGTATATAGTTTGGTGCGAATGTTGGTTTTCTATATATAGTAAATTGCAAGTAATTGTTATTCCATGTGATTAAGGTATCGAGGAAGGGGATAGAGTTGTTGGAAGGCATTTCTATCGTATACTGAACTGAAGGATGAATAGAGTTAATATAGTTTAGGACATCATTAGGGTTGGTGTTGTGAGGGAGGGAGACAAAAATGTCATCTACATATCTAATCCATAAACTATTGTTTAATAAAGGGTGGGGTAAAATATGATAAAATTCTGTTAGTTCCATATATATGTTACTGAGTATGGGAGACAGTGGGGATCCCATAATCAGGCCGAAAGTTTGTTTGTAATATTTGCCATTAAAATTAAAGAAGTTATGTTGTAATGAGAGATTGGCTTTCCCTGTTTCATATATTAAAACAGCTCATTAATCTCTCATTACAACATATAAGCATCCCGGTGAAGTTAAGATAGATTTTATACAAAATGAATATCTGAAAACATCAAAATATTTCAACAACACCATGAAGAAAATAACAGAACTGAAACACTTGAACTGATGAAGATCAAGAAAGAAATCCAGTCCCTTAGCCTGAAGAGGTCTCTCGTGTCGGGACGAAAATTAGCTTTCCTTTTTAAAATTTATTTCATTAAAAAAAAAAGTGTCTTTAACAATGTTTTTAATTTGTGTACATTTAGTAATAAAATGAAGTGACAGTAAAGCATAACACTAAAAAGAATCCAAGGGCTTCTTCCAAAAGTATATATATTATATATTATATTATATATATATATATTATATTATATATATATATATATATATATGAAAGAGTTATTATATATATATATATATATTAGTTATTATTATTATTATTATTATTATTATTATTATTATTATTCTATATATTTAATATATTATATAATATATATATTATATATATATTATTATATATATATATATATATATATATATATTATAGTTATATATATATTTAAAGATATATATATATATTTATATATATATATATATATATATATATATATATATATATTATTATTATATATATATATATATATATATATATATATATATATATATATATATATATATATATATATATATATATATATATTATATATATATATATATATATATATATATATATATATATATATATATATATATATATATATATATATATATATATATATATATATATATATATATATATATATTAATTCAATTAAATAAATAATTTTGAAAAGAGATTTCGAAATTATTTGATTTTCTTGGATATCACCAATAATAAGGTCAATATTTTTAACAATTAATTAAATTTCCTTTTCCGAATTCGTGTGATATATCAAATTTCGAATATTTTTGTTAAAAACTCGGAAAAATTATAATTTGGCCTCAATTTTAATTTGAAATCATAGTAAATACCAAAAAAAATTGATTAAATTTAGGTATGTTTATATATTTTGCATCAATTTATAACAAAGGAGTAATGGAATTAAAATATATTTTTTTATTTTGTTTGATTTAACCCTCTATTATTTAGTGTAAATTTACAGTTAACCCCGGCAGAAAACCCCGGTTTTTCCTGATTTTTGGCCGGGGCCGGGGTTGGCCGGGGCCCCGGTCGGTTCCTACTCACAATTGAATCCTACAATAACTACTCTTCATATTGATGCACTTCGTCAGGAGATGACAAGTGCTAACCAGGCACTGAGGCAGGAATTTGCTAATTCCAATAGTGCAAACAATAATTCTCTTTCACAGAGGATAACTAGACTGGAGGAGACAATGGCTTCAATGGCAGCGACCTTGCATGCCATAAACATAACGCAACAGGCGTCCTTGCAGGCTCAGAAACGTCCTCAATTTTCGCGTTCATTCTCGCCCTGCAGACCTCGCTCTCCATCTCCTCGTCCTATCACCAACAATCCAGCAGACACTCAACCAGGGGTCTGTTTCTTCCACAGGAGGTTTGGTGCATCTGCTAACAAGTGTACCATTCCGTGCACTAATTCCCATCTGCTTAATACCCAAAATTCCCAACTGGGAAACTCGTAAGCCAATCAGCGGAATCAGCAGCTGAGGTGGCTACAGTGAACAACTCAAGGCTGATGATTTACGATCCCACTACCCGCCAGCGTTTTCTAGTCGACACCGGAGCGGAAGTATCTTTACTACCAGCCTCGTCTTCAAAATTTCCTCTTTCTCCTACTGACACTACCCTCCGTGCAGCTAATGGTACGTCCATTAAGGTCTATGGTGAACGGTCTTGTTCCCTAGACCTTGGCCTTCGCAGAGTTTTCCGTTGGGTATTCATTGTTGCAGATGTGGCATACCCTATCCTAGGTGCCGACTTCTTAGAGCACTTCAACCTCTTGGTTGATATTAGGAATCGACGTTTGCTCGACGGGAATACCGACCTTAAAGTGTCTGGTGTTCTCCAAGTTTTCACGTTAGGTTCCATTTCCGTTGTCAATTCTGACATTTCTAATCCTTTTCTTAATATGGTTCGTTCAGATTTTCCTGATCTTCTTCGTCCTTGTTCTTCTCTACTGCCTGTCAAACATGATGTGCAACATCATATTGAAACGACAGGACCTCCAGTTTCTGCTCGTGCTAGGCGTCTCGCTCCTGACAGACTTCGAGCGGCGCGTGCAGAATTCGAGCATATGCTCGAATTAGGGATTGTCCGTCCTTCTAAATCTGCTTGGGCATCCCCTCTTCATTTGGTCCCTAAACCAAATTCTCTGGATTGGCGTCCGTGCTCAGACTACCGTGCCCTTAATGGTGTTACTGTCCCAGATCGGTACCCAGTCCCACACATCCAGAGTTTCAACTCTAATATTCATGGCTCCACTATTTTCTCCAAAATCGACTTAGTGAGAGCATTTCATCAAATCCCGGTGGCCGCTCAGGATATCCCAAAGACGGCGGTGATAACGCCCTTTGGGTTATTCGAGTATCTTCGTGTGCCATACGAATTGAGGAATGCCGCCCAAATATTCCAACGTTTCATAGACACGGTACTTCGAGGCCTACCCTTTTGTTGGGTTTATATCGACGATATTCTGATAGCCAGTACTTCAGCAGAGGAGCATGAAGACCATCTCAAAGCTGTCTTCACCCGTCTAAATGAGTATGGTATCAGAATAAACGCCGATAAATGTGTCTTTGGAGTTTCCTCTTTGACATTTTTAGGCCACACTGTTACAGCAGAAGGCATAACACCTTTCGAAGACCGTGTTTCTGCAATACGTGATTTTCCATTTCCCGAAACTCAGCGAAACCTTCGACAGTTTTTGGGAATGGTTAATTTTTATCATCGGTTCATCCCAAGGGCAGCCACTTTACTTGCACCACTATCTTCTCTTATTAAGCCCAAGAAGCGAGGGTTGTCCACCAAAATTCCTTGGACGCTGGAAACGCGTGAGGCATTTATCACCCTGAAAATGATATTGCAGTCATCAATCTCTTTATGCATCCACAAGAGGACGCACCGACTCGTATACAGGCCGATGCATCCAATTTTGCAATAGGGGGAGTGCTACAGCAGCTTCAAAACGAGCATTGGGTTCCCCTTGCATTTTTCTCTAAAAAACTCCAACCGGCTGAGACCCGGTATAGTACCTTCAGCCGTGAGCTCCTCGCCATTTACAAAGCGATCCGGCATTTTCTGTATTTCTTGGAAGGTTGGGAATTCCATGTTCTGACCGACCACAAACCAATAATTTTCGCCATTAAATCACGTCATGAACGTCATAATCCGCGTGAAGCTCGACATATGGAGTATATCGCCCAGTTCACTTCTGATATAAGGCACATTTCAGGAGTGGACAACGATACTGCGGATGCTCTGTCACGAATTCATGTGGATTCCATCTCACCACTTACATCTTTGGATTACGAAGCTTTGGTCGAGGCTCAGGAATCAGAAAGTATTTCGCTCTCAGACGACACATCTCTCCAGCTGAGACGAATTACGCTTCCGAATGTGTCCAAACCAGTTCTTTGCGACCTTTCAACAGGTTCTCCTCGTCCTTTAGTTCCACAGTCTTTTCGTAAAATTGTTTTTCTTACTTTGCATTCTTTATCACATCCTGGAGTAAAGGCTTCACAAAAGTTAATTTCTTCACGTTTTGTTTGGCCTGGCATCAACTCTGATGTGAAAAATTGGACCCGTGCATGTTTTTCCTGCCAAAAACACAAGGTCCATAAACACACCAAAGCTCCTCTCGGAAAATTCCTTCCTCCTTCGGAACGTTTCGATAAGGTTCATATTGACCTTGTCGGGCCGCTTCCTCCTTCAGAGGGATTTTCTTATCTTCTCACCTGCATTGATCGCTTTACCAGGTGGCCGGAAGCTATTCCACTTCCGGATATCAAAGCCGAGACTGTTGCGAAAGCTTTTGTCTTTCATTGGATCTCGCGTTTTGGTGTGCCTTCCACCGTCACCACTGATCAAGGCAGACAGTTTGAGTCATTTCTTTTTAAAGACCTTATGACACTCCTAGGCACTTCTCGAGTGCGCACCACCAGCTACCATCCTGTCTCGAACGGAATTATTGAACGGTTCCATCGTCAATTAAAAGCATCCCTTGCTTGTGCCATGGAACATGAGAATTGGATTGAAGCGTTGCCATTAGTTCTCTTAGGAATTCGGTCCTCCCTTAAATCAGATCTCAACTCCACTTCTGCAGAGCTGGTTTATGGAACCACCCTTCGTCTTCCTGGTGAGTTCTTTGACAGCACTAGTCCTCTTCCTGTCGATCCTAATTCCTACGTTTCTCGTCTGAAAAAATGTGCTTCCTCATGGAAACCTACTCCGACTCCTTCTACAACAATCCATTCTTATATTCCTTCTGACCTTACTTCTTGTTCTCATGTTTTCGTTCGTATTGACTGTCATAAAAGGCCTTTTTCGCCCAAGTACGAAGGTCCCTTTCCGGTCCTGCGACGTTCACCAAAATTCTTTACTGTCCAACGACCAGGTAGAGAGGAAGTCATTTCTATCGATCGACTGAAACCTGCCTTTTTGGAATCAGACCTGTCGGATGACATTGATCTTGTTCCTCCTCATCCGGGTGTCTTTCTTCCTGTATCTCATACTCCGGTTCCTGAACCTACCGTCCCGGTTTCTTCTCCTTCATTACCTCCAGTTTCAAGTCTTCCTGAAGTCTTACCTTTCCCATCGGTTCCTCCTTCCAGTATCCTACCTCAATCTTCCGACTCACGACTGGCACCTCAACCTAAGAAGTCTGCCTTACGACGGATACCTCGAAGTACCCCTCTTCAGGTTTGTTTTCCGGCTCAGCCCTGCACCTTTTCGAGATATGGCAGGCCCATTCGGGCACCTCAAAGGTATCCTTTGTGATCTGTCCTCTGACCCTGCCATCATCTCTAGGGGGAGTACTGTAGGGGTTCGCCCGTCGGCACTGACTTGTTGAGGTTGTTGGTTGTGTGTTGTATTGAGGTTAATCTTATGGATCCTGTTTAGTGTTCTTTAACTAGCTATTTTTGTTTAACTGTGATAGGTTGTAAAAGGATCCTTAGGAGCCTCCTAGGGGTTTGCCCATTCCTATTGTTTGTTTTTGTTGTCGAGCCGTAACACCCTTGTTACGTTCTCCTTTGAGACCGACTCTGTCGGCAGTTCTTCTACTATACTTCATGTAGTTCTCTTTGCTTTTCCGTACACTGTTCTTGTAGTTTCTTTTAGTCATTTCCTAACTTACCTAATTATTTATTTTCGTTACTAATTTCTCTTTTCTTCCCCTCAGACAAGGAATCTTTAAGTAACCTTTCATTTACTCTAGATATTTTTAATTATTAAGATATTACCATAATGTTCATATAATTGCATCATTGGATTAGCCGAAGGAAGTGGCTCTAGTTTTTAGTATGATTCTAGCATTTATATGATTCTAGTTAACTATAGTCTAGTTTCATATCATCAAGCCTGTATGATCAAACATCTTAACTGTAAGATATTTTATCTCGACAACCTCTTTGGATATCGTTATAATCTCAACTTAGTTTGGTTAGAACAATACCAAAACAATATCTTACGATAATATATAAATACATGTTTGCTTTATTTGTAATATTCTTGCATCAATAAGGCAAATATTACTTTATTAAGTTATACATATGTTGATAATGCTGAAGATTTCTTGTAACTAGATATTAACTAGAATTGTATACCATAACCTGCAAAATATTATAATATCATTTTTTTTATATTTTTATTATTTATAATTTATTCTTGATTTAATGTTTTCTTAAATAATTAATAACCCAGCCTATCTGATTAAACATACAAAATATAAATACTATACTTCTCCTGTGTTACATAATATAAACATTACTTATTGAAATATAATTATTAAATATATATACTTTGTTTTAAAGTCAATCACGAAGATAGAAGGTCGAGTAGACTGCTTCCTCTACCTTCTATAGTAAAAACAATGAAGGTATAGAAGATCAAGCTGAAGCATGGTTAGGTAATTGAGAGGATGATAGAGTTCTTAGAGCTAAACTGAAGGAGATAGAAAACTGGGAGATAAATGATGTGTTTTGTAGAGTAAAGCAAAAATGGCAAAAGAGGTATCGTTAAGATGAGTAGTTACAGAAAAGTTAAAAAATAATAATTGGGTATGTAAGGCTAGACTGGTAGATAAGGGTTTTGAGGAAGAAAGGGGAAAATTTAATTACAGAAGCACCTACATGCTCCGGTGAAGTGTTAAAGATCTGTTTGAGCATTAAAAAAAGTAAGGGAAGGGATTGCAATTCTATCGATATTAAAACTGCGTATCTACAGGGTGATAAGATAAAGAGAAAGGTTTATGTCATCCCTCCAAAGGAGGCTAATGAAAAAGGGGTGTGGGAATTGAAGAAAACAGTTTATGGGCTTAAAGATGTAGCAAGGGCTTGGTATGACAAGGTAGTTTCGTTGATTGAAGAATTGAGAGGACAAAAGAGTAAGCTTGAACCGGCGTTATTTTATTGGAAGAATGAAGGAAATTAGTAGGGATTAGGTGTACGCATGTAGATGATTTTTACTTTGGTGGTTCAGAGGTCTTTATAAATGGAGCAATAAAAAAAATGAAAGAAAGATTAGAAATAGCTATCTGGGTCTTAATATATTGGTGTGAATATACAGGAAGTTTAAGAGGGGGTCTGGCTGGAAGAGGAAAACTATGTAGAAGGGATTAATATTCCAGAAAAAAAGGAATTTTGAGGGATAGGGAAATTAGGGTTGGGAAAGGAAAAAAACAAGCTCGTTTTTTTCCCAAAAAAACGGTTTTTTTCATGAAAAAAACACAGCCTGAAAAAAACAAGTAAAAATTTGTTTTTTTCGTTTTTTTCAATTAAGTTGTGGAATTTACATGTTTGAACAATTATATTATAAATTTTAGCAAATATGCTCTAATTTGGACATTTTTTGGTTCCAATTTCCTACAAGGTGGAAGCCCCTGAGTTTGTGTTCAAAATTTTTATGGGTTTTCCATATTTTTATTTTATATTCTGAATTTTGATATTCATAATATTTTGTTTGTGGCTTCATTAATGTTTTCTTACACTGTTTCAGTTTTCAGTAACATTTTTATCATTAATTATTTAATCAGAGATTTTGGGGCAAAACATTTGAAGGTCATTTTATAAGTAACTTGTTGCCCTGATTCCGAATATGACCTCCGTTTTCCTAGATTGGCTCTAGTTTTTGAGATACAGGGTGGTCACAAAAATACAATAACAACAATTTATGTTATGTTGTAACGTAATTCACCAAAAAAAACATGAAAGATATATATATATATATATATATATATATATATATATATATATATATATATATATATATATATATATATATATATATATATATATATATATATATATATATATATATATATATATATATATATATATATATATATATATATATATATATATATATATATATAATGAGTAAGTACATAAAATGCCAAAACATTCAATTCAGTACAATGAAATCACAATTAATGCATTACAAATCGCTGTCTATATGATTGTCTTCTGTGTGCAGAACAGAATGTGGACAATCATGTTGAAGGCTCCAACAATAGTCTGCCATCATGTGTGTATCCCATCTTCCTTGGTATCTTTTTTCCATCACCTTGATATCTTGATGGAACCTCTCCCTTGTTTCTCACTATAACATCCTAGATTATCCGGAAACCGATCTAAGTGACTATGTAGAAAGTAAACTTTATGCTCATATTAGCATTCAAATTTTTGAAGTCTGAAAGCATTTTTCTGTACGAGTTCTACATAGTTGGCAGATTTATGGTTGCCCAAGTTCTGAACAAGCAAGACAAAACTTTTCCAGGCAGATGCTTCAATATCAGTCATGGAATTTATGAAATTGTCATCCTTGATGATTTGGCGAATTTGAGGGCCGCTAAAGATTCCAGCTTTGAGTTTCTCCATACTCAACCCTGGAAAAATCTGCAAATATATTTGAAACATTCATCTTGTCTAGGGCCCTAATAAATTGCTTCATCAGTCCTAGTTTGATGTGGGGGGGGTGGAAAAAAATTTTTGCCTTGTTCAGCTGGGGTTCGTTAATGATATTTGATGCACCTACAGTCATATTTTTCCTAGCAGGCCATACAACTTTTTTCCAGTGGTCTTCTTTAGCCCAACTATCCCACAAGCATATGAAACAAGGGTACTTAGTATATCCGCTTTGCTGCCCAAGTAAGATGTTGACCATCTTCAAATCAACGCATATAGACCACTGGTGTTCATTATATCTAAGCTTCTGCAAGATCATTCTTATATTTTCATATTCCTCTTTCAGTTTTGTTGAGTGACCTATTGGAATCGATGCATAACTATTGCCATTGTACAATAAAACACACTTCAAGCTTCTCGTTGAACTATCCATAAACAATCGCCAATCTTCTGGTCAGTATTTAGGTAACCCCATTTGGAGTAGGAGTCCAGGGATGTTCCTACAGTATACTAGGTCTTCTTCTTCAATGAAATATGGAATAAGTACTACCTCTCTTGTCCGAAAAAAAGTTATTTTACATTCGGCCTTGAGACAGTTCTTTTCACTTAGTCTAGATGCTAAAAGCTCAGAATCTTGCTTGGAGACACTTAACTCTCGTACTAAATCATTGATCTCTTCCTGGGAGAACTGTTGCTGTGTAGAAGTACTTTCTTCATATTCACTACCACTATCTGCACGTGCACACCAAATCCTGGATATCTTCTTTCATCAGACAATGCTAGGTCTGGGAGTGTAGTGAACACTGGGATGGGGACATCGTCGGAGTGTGGTACAGGTCGTCTTGCTGATTCCAAATCCGGATACTCAAATTTACGTTTTTGTAACGATTGATACCTTTCACATTAACCAAACAAAATAACAGTCACTGTGGTGATTCTTTGGCTCCCGCCATACCATAGGCACCAAATTTTAAACCTTTTCTTCGTCCATTTTTCCACTGACGTAGATTTTCGACACACGTTTTACAGACCATATGGGGAGCCCAAGACTTATCTTGGTCTCCGAGTTTCATTCCAAAGTATGCCAGATATGCTTGCTTCACAAAGTTAGTAATATTTCTTCTTTGGTTCTCCTGGCAAAATTCACCACAGATGTAGCAGAATACATTGGGGTTATTCAAACAGGCTCTTCGTGAAGTACTCATAGTGTTCTGAAAATAGAAAAAAATAAAGTATATATAAAGGTAAGCCCCTTAAAAAGAAATAAAACGATATTACTGTAAAATATGCATTAAAAAAGATATTTGTATAAGAGTAAATCTGGAACACCCTATATCTCAAGAACTAGAGCAAATCTTGGAAAACTAATGTCATTTCCGAAATCAGCACACCCGATATACTATAAATTCAATAAAATATCCTTGGCAGCAAAAAAAAAAAATTTTTTTTGTTGGCCAGTGATTATTTAAGAATTTAAAAATGCCACGTGCAAAAAGTCATGTGACTGTACTTTTTAAGGAAATAAAAGGTAGCAAATGGCCCTTGCATTAAATGTAACTTTTGTTGTGAAGACGTTGCAAAACTAGTATTTATTGCTCATAATCTAGAACTAGGAAATTCTGAAAATTTGCCAACTGAGAGAGATGATTATGCTAAGGCAGCTAAGCTTAAGAGTCCTGTTACTGCCCCTGCTCCTTCACCACAGTCATTCTCACACGATACTTCATACGACTGAGATATCAGACTTATCAGTCATATCAAAATTAAATGTGGCTGTTCACTCTGAGGAGCCCAGTGATAATGAGCTTGACAGTAGTCACAGCACAGTTGTCAGTACTCAGTAGTGACTGGGGTCTGGGGAGTGGGGAGTGGGGACTAGTGATTAGTGAATCAAAAGTTGATATTCCAAAGCCAAATATTTAATTTAGTCATTCACTCATCCTCCTTCATTTGCAATCTTGGTATAATTTTAATTTAAATATTTTTATTATTTCATTTGCATCCTTTAAGTCACTTTTGAGTTTTGTCATTCAGACTCATTCTATATAAATATAATATACATTAATATTTAAAAATAAATTATAAATATAATTATATGATACAAATGTAAGATACATAGTTAAATTAGTAAGTAGAAGCCTACAAACAGCGGTCTGCAGGCTACAACCTACTGTAAATTGTAATGAAAACAATTGATAAAATATAAGAGAAAGGTAGTTCTGCTATTTTATAAATCATAATGGAATATTTGTTCAATTTCAAGTATCCTTATATTTGAAAAATGAAAATACTCAAGTGAAATATCATTTTAGCCTCTTTATACTTTTAAAAATATATACATTTAATGAAAAAAACGAAAAAAACTGAAAAAAACGAAAAAAACATGAAAAAAACATGTTTTTTTCCTGAAAAAAACACGATTGGAAAAAAACGGTTTTTTTCCCAACCCTAAGGGAAATGTATAGTAGCTCTTTACTAGGTCAAATGAATTGTTTAAGTGGTCAGACTAGACCTGATTTAGCTAATGCTGTAAGTGATGTAAATAATTAATAAGGGAAGGTTAAAGAAATGAGAAAGCTGATTAATATCTTGAAAAGAGATAAGGGTATACATCTGGGAATTTGGTTGAGAAAACTTGAAGACAGAGTGGAAGTTGAAGTTTATACAGATACATCTTATGGTAATGAGGAGAGGGTGAATCCCTAAATAGGTTATATTGTATGTTTGAAACATAAAAAAAGGAATAAATGTCTGATTGCATGGAAATCTAGATGTATGAAAAGGGTAGCTAGGTCCAACGTAGAAGCTGAGGCTACAGGGTTTATAGAGGGTGTTGAAGCGGGATTATTTTTAGAGGAATGCTGGAAAGAGGCTGTTGGTGGTGAGAGATTACCTATAAGTTTGTATACAGACAGTAAGACTCTAAAGAATGCTATATATATTCGGAAACGAAAGTGATGAGTAAAGGTTTAAGAATAGATGTGACTTGGATTAAGTGTATGTTAGAAGAAAAGAAGATTACGGCTGTAGAAAGGATGGATACTAAGCATCAGCTGGCTGACATATTTACTAAGAGTAGAGTGGATGTGAAAGATATAAAAGAATATGTGGAAGGAAATAAGAAAGAAAAGGTATAAGAATGATTGTTTTTTTTCAGTTTGCTTTTTGGATGTTGCGCATGCTTTTACTGCTTCAGAATGGGTTGGTGTTTTGTGTGGCTCATTTTTAACTTGTGTTTTTTTCTACTTTAAAATGTTTATATTTGTTTTTCAGTGTGTAAAGTATTCTAATAAGGAGGGATTGTTTAAAGTAATTAATAAGGAGGGAGTGAACTTTAAAGGTTGGGCCTTGTTCTCAGATATAAGTAATAAATAAATAAATCAAGGAGCAGGTATATTATTAATAAATTTAAGGCATGAATTGTATCTTGTAGAGTAAAGGGAATTTCTTTATTTATGGGGAATAGGTTGCATGTAGATTGATTTTGCATATCGTGCACAATGGGCAGAGTCAGCTTGCTCATGGGCTATTTGCTTTCTCTCTTTTCATTTGGTTATTCATATATGCAAGTTATTACCTTTAAATTTATTTTAACCTCTTCATCCATCATCAAATAACCATTTTGACGTGGAACAAAAGAATAAGTGTTAAAGACTAATAATGTTGTTGTTGTTGTTGTTGTTGTTGTTGTTGTTGTTGTTGGCAAAGAGAGTAGTTAGTTTTCTATTCAAATTATATATATATATATATATATATATATATATATATATATCGGCGCACGAAAACGAAAGCGTTTCAATGATAAATGCGAAAACGGTTAAACACCCAATCATTATAATGAAATGAAGTACACCG
>JABUQX010012567.1:0-18765 GCA_015478945.1 Trachelipus rathkii | reverse complement strand
CGGTATTGCTTCGTTCCAATCGGAAGGTGGGTGTTAACCGTTTTCGCGCATTTATCGTGAAACGCTCATGTTTTTTCGTGCGCCGCTTCATCAATGATATTGTTACCTCTATTCCAGCGACTGTCAATTTTTCTCTATATGTCGATGACTTAGCATTGATCCGGTGCCAGGCTGCCCTTTTTCGAACATAGCTATTGAAAATATTTCACAGTGGGCTAGCTCCGCCAGCTTCCATTTTTCTCCACCAAAAAGCCTCAGCGAGTGCTTTTTAGAAAAAAAGGGAATCGAAAGAACTTGCCACCTTCTTCCAGCGAACCTAACCTTATATGGTTCGCCCATTCCTGTAATTTCACAGGTCAAATTTCTAGGGCTCATCCAGTTGACCACCTAACATATGCATCGCATATTAAACACCTGAAAACAACTTGTCATCGCGCTCTTGACCTGTTACGTCATCTTGCCTCAAAATCTTGGGGTGCTCATCGCAAATCCCTTTTACGTCTTTACGTAGCCCTAATCCGATCGAAACTGGATTATGGCTGTGCAATATATGGTCAGGCCTCCACAACACTGCTACACCTGTTAGATCCCATCCAAAACGAAGCGATCCGTATCTCCACTGGAGCCTTCCGATCGTCCCCCCGGTGAGCCTTGAAGTTGAATCCAATGTGATGCCACTCTCTCTTTGAAGAGAATACATCATGTGTACAAGTTATCTTCGTTTCAAACCCCAATACCGTCTGCTCTGACACCGATTCTGCAGGAGGTACCTCAGAATCCTAATTACTGGCCATTTGCAAAGACGGTTCATAACATCTTTAATTTCCTCAACATCCCTTTTCAAAAGGTGCTGCCTTTCTCTTTTGACGAAGGGTACACACCTTGGCTATTCCCCTCTCCTACCATTTGCTTGGCTCTGACATCTCTCTCAAATCTAGCCACCCTGCTGCCTTGTTAAACATCATTTCTGTCTCATTCCGTAGTTCACGATGAATTTACTCCAGTGTTTACTGACGGCTCTAAAACAGGGGACAGTGTGGGCGCATCTGCTGTCTTTCCTGACCGCAACCTCTCCCCCTTATGCTTCAATTTTTACTTTTTTTACAGCAGAATTAATGGCTATAATAGCTGATTTTACTCCTTAACCAAGATCACTCTTATGTCATTTATTCAGAATTCGCTTAGCGCGCTACAAGCGCTTAAAACCCCTTATTCTAAAAACGCAATGGTATCAGCTGTACAACAATTTCTTCGGCTGCTCCACTTCCGTAAGAAACAAATTATTTTATGTTGGACTCCCTCTCATGTAGGGGTAACTGGCAATGAAATCGCTGACAGAGGCCAAAATGGCCGCCTCCTCTTCTCGGAGTTGTTCCAGGTACCTCCCGGATGCCATTCGACAAGGCCGCCTCCCATCAACTGATTACTATCCTGCTCTCCGACAGGGCTTTCGATCTTGTTGGCAAGAATGCTGGACGAGTGATCGGGGAGGGAAACTCAGAAACATAAAACCGAGCATTGGTGAGTGGTCTTCCTCCCACAGACGAAAGATACACATGGAATTGAAATTGCACGCCTCCATATTGGCCATACCAATATTACTCATAGTTACCATATGTCACGGGACCCTCCCCCCCATCTGCAAAATTTTGCCGTCGCCACCCCGCAATCTGTTCACCTTATCTTCATTGATTGTTCCCATCTGAACCCCTATTCGCTGTTGTCATTTTCCTACTTTACGGTCCATAACACCTTCTAAAAGATTATCCCCATATCTTATCTGAATCTTCCCACTTTAGCAGTAACTCTATTTTCTTGTATCTTCAAGATGTGAATATTCTTTATAGCATTTGATTTTGTTGTGTAATCTTAAGACTATTAACAATGCAAAGGATAAAATTTTATTTAGTTTTTATTTATTTTGACTGACTGAATATTCATTTCATCATTCAAATCCTTCTTTGACATTCGAAACATATATATGACAGGGCCCTCTCATGGTGCTGATTTTTCAGCCCGGTGTGGCCGCTTCATTGTGAGCCGTGGTTGGTCCTGTACACTAACTCAAAAATATATATATATATATATATATATATATATATATATATATATATATATATATATATATATACGCCATATGATCCATATATATATATATATATATATTGATAAGATAACTGCTCATCCTTCTACACCTCACCGCAGTGTGATAGGTATTGATAAAAATAACCCTTAAGTAATTTCACACCTCTGCTGGGATTGAACCTGGGCTCTAGCAGATGAACGCGTATGTGTTTGACCACACCGCCACGATGGACTAAAGAGAGCGAGAAATGTTCCTGTAGTGAATATATCACCCACCAAACAGAAACCACTCCCGTTTGGTGGGTGATATATTCACTACGGGAACATTTCTCGTTCTTCTTTTGGTCCATCGTGGCGGTGTGACCTTCCCTACACGTTCTCAAATGTCAGTAGTAAGTTATTTATCAGCCTATCACACTACGTATGCTAATCCCCGGTTTTAATAAGTATTTCACTCTGTGCGGTGCTCTGTTTAACCCTACGCCCGAGTGTGGACGGGAAGAGTGCGTTGTGGTTCCTGTTTGGTGGGTGATATATTCACTACAGGAACATTTCTTGCGCTCTTCTTTTAGTCCATCGTGGCGCTGTGGTCAAACACATAGGCGTTCATCTGCTAGAGCCCAGGTTCAATCCCAGCAAAGTACTTAAAGGGTTATTTTTATCAATATATATATATATATATATATATATATATATATATATATATATATATATATATATATATATATATATATATATATATATATAATATACTCTTATATATATATATATGTGTGTGTGTGTGATGGCATGGATGTGTGTGTGTGTGTAGGTGTGTGGGTGTGTGTGTGTGGAATTTCAGGATTCTCTTTAAAGGAAGATAGATAGAGAAGAATTTCTTTAATTAATGTTCTGATCAAAGAAAAGCAAGAATAATGAATGTTAATTTGTAATATGTATTTGAATTATTTGCAGTTGTATTTAAGGTAATGTTGAGTAGATATAAGATGGCACTGCGATTATGAGCAAGTGATAACATCTTTCTTTCCTTTGTTCCAACTAGAGATGAGAGAAAAATCAGAAATCAGTTGATACAAAGACATATTTATAGCATTAATTTTGCTGTGTTAATGGTAGGTTGTTTCAGAGAGAGAGGGCTTTGTTCTAGACTTTATCGAAAGCTTCCGATATGCGGAGTGCTACAGCCAAATATTCACCGAAATCAGGACGAGGAGAAACCAAACGTCACAGAGAACTGAAAGAGGATCGCCAGTCGACCATTCCTTATGAATACCATACTGGTGATCAAAGATATGTTTAGAAAAGATTTAAGATGTTTCCAAATCTTCTTAATAATGATAGATTCGATAACTGAAAGATCACAGATTCAAGCTATAATGAGTATAGGACAATAGTTCCACGGTTCAGAGCTGTTCCACTTCTTCGGCATACGCTCATTATATATATATATATATATATATATATATATATATATATATATATATATATATATATATATATATATATATATATATAACATATATATATCTCATCTAATCAATAAATTTCTAAATGCTAAGTATAATTTATTTGTTTTATTTTAATTTATGATAAATATGTTTGTGTTTTTTTAAAGTTATTGTAAGTATGTTTGCATATTTTTAAGTTATTGTAAGAATTCTTGTGTACTTTGAAGCTATTGTAAATAGCTTGAGTAATTTAATGTCACTATAAATTTTTGTGCATTTTGATGTTTTAATCTTCTCTTCTTTTGAGTATTTTGGTAATTATGATTTCAGATGATATAGCATAGTGAATCAGTTATGCAGCAAAATACCAAATCGTCAAAATTTGTGTATGTCTTTCGTGAAACTGGGTCATGAGACAAAGGGTAGGGTTGACCCATTGGATCTTGGTACAATTGCGTAGAATTCTTCCCCTCCTGGAATAAGTAATGACCGTCAGTTGCGAACTTTAATATATATATATATATATATATATATATATATATATATATATATATATATATATATATATATATATATATATATATATATATATATATATATATAATATATATATATTTTATATATATATATATATCTCTTCTTATATATATATATATATATATATATATATAATATATAATATATATATATATATACCCAGACACTCACCACTATACATCTGCTTAACCAACCAACTATTATTTTACATTGCATAACCGCAACTAATAAGTTTGTAAACAAAGAACAATAATGGGAAGACAAAGAAAACATGCCTCATCTGGGATCGAACCACCGCATGTTGCGACTGAGAACAATATACTCGATGCTCTACCACTGAGCCATCCTCTAACCCAAAAGTTAGATTCAAGAACAGCTTTAAGCGAACGAGCTCCCGTCAAGGCGACATCACCAGGTTTTCACCCTGTCCTTCCCCCGTTCCCAATATTTTAAATTATTTTACATTGCATAAACTTCGCAACTAATAAGTTTTGTAAACGAATATTGGGGCTTTGGGGGAAGGACGAATCGACCACGCTGTTAATTAACAGTTGAAGAATCAGGCAAATGACAAAGCGCATCAGTCTCATATTTCAAATCACTGCGCTGTCGGTCGTCAAATAACGCTGTTTTAACGCTCTTCCAGTGCTCGCTTCGGTAACTGGGCCCCATATATATGCTGCCGCCACAGCAGCGCCCAACCCGCCCTTATATATATATATACTATATACCCTATATATATATATAACATATACATATATATATATATATGCTCATCTTGCCACCCAAGTACCTGCTTATAAATTTTATTTTTTTATATATATATATATATATATATATATATATATATATATATATATATATATATATATATATATAATATATGTAATTAATGTTATCTTATATATATATATATATATATATATATGCTCATCAACATATATATACTAGCTGCTCTTCTTTAACTGCTGTATGTATGTAATATATAGCGTATAAATTTAATATGCTCACTATATATATAGCAATAATAGCAATAATATATGTATATATGTAACAACAACAATATGAAATAATATAACAATAATAACCAATATTAATATGTAGTAATAATAACCATATATATATATATATATATATATGTAATAATAACCAATAATAACTGCTGCTCTTCTTTCATGCTATATATATATATATATATGTATATATATATATATATATATATATATATATATATATAACTATATAACTTAACCATAACTATATATATCAAAATTCCCCTTATATATATATATATATATATATATATATATATTCTGATTTACAAAACTTGTATCACATTGTAAAATTAGTATTTTATTTGCCTGTATTATTTTGTTAGATGTTTTTCCTTTTACTCTAAATGCATTTGGTTGTACAATACTTATAAAGCTTAATTCATACTTACGATTGATTGGTCATGCTGAGCTTACAAAGCCCCGTCGGGATTCTGACATTATGAGAGAGTTAATAAAAGCTCAAATTTGCTTCTCACCTCGAGTCCTTTTATCAATGACGTAAAATATTTATTTATGCATGACGTGTAACACGAGAGTGATTCAGTGAATCAAGCTAAATATATTAATAAAGTCAGAGAAGAAATGAAATAATTACAGAAAATCTTTCACGTAGGTGTTTAAAGCTGATAGATCAGTTTATCATATCAAAAAACACATAAACTTAACATTTTGGTAGATACACTTTACAAATTAATAAAAAATAAATACAATAATTTTATTGGTCAGACAAAAAATATTTTATTTGTAAATTTAAGTTTAATAAAAAAAATTTTAATTTATTAATTGTAATTCTTTGTCTTTTTTTCAATCTTCTATAGTTTCTCATCCATAATAAACCTCAAATAAACAGACTGAATAGATATTCTCATTGCACTTTAACACTAAAATGATTTTTAATTTTAAAATATTGATTTTTAATTTTAAGATATTGATTTTTAGTTTTAAAATATTGATTTTTATTTTAAAATATTGATTTTTATTTTAAAATATTGATTTTTTATTTTAAAATATTGATTTTTAATTTTAAAATATTGATTTTTAATTTTAAAATATTGATTTTTAATTTTAAAATATTGATTTTTAATTTTAAAATATTGATTTTTAATTTTAAAATATTGATTTTTAATTTTAAAATATTGATTTTTAATTTTAAAATATTGATTTTTAATTTTAAAATATTGATTTTTAATTTTAAAATATTGATTTTTTATTTTAAAATAGATTTTTAATTTTAAAATATTGATTTTTAATTTTAAAATATTGATTTTTAATTTTAAAATATGATTTTTAATTTTAAAATATTGATTTTTAATTTTAAAATATTGATTTTTTATTTTAAAACTTTGATGTTTTATTTTAAAATAATGATTTTTTAATTTTAAAATATTGATTTTTATTTTAAAATATTGATTTTTATTTTTAACATATTGATTTTCAATGTAATATCTAATATCTATTAACTTGTATTTCATAAAATATTAAAATTTAATTTTACTTTAAATCGAAAACGGTTAATATTTATAATAATATAAATATTTTTGTAGTTTTTCTACATATATACACATTGCAAAACTAAGCGTAAAAGTTACTCTGTTCGCGCATATATATATATATATATATATATATATATATATATAAATATATATATATATATATATATATATATATATATATATATATATACTATATGCCATCAACTTAACAATAATATATATATATATATATATATATCGTAAAGATAAATTAAAGGAAGTCTCCTTCTTAAAAAAAACTCAGATACTATAGTTAAATAAAACATTAATTAAAAACCATTTTAAAACTTTAATTGAAATGAAAATTACTAATAGTTGACGTTTCGGGACCTGTTTATCATATTCCGTGTGATATGTGCAATGAATCATATTATGGAGAAACGCTTAAGTCCTTGAAAATTAGAATCGACCAGCACAAGGGAGGAGTAAGAAGAGGGAATCAAAGTAGCGCAGTTTTTGGACACATGACCCGTGAAGACCATGTTATGAATTGGGATGGAGCATATTTTTTATTCCGATCCAAGGATAAAAACTTAAATCAGATGATAGAATCATTTTTTATATCAACAAGAAATAATTTTAATTTGTCCGAGGGTTTTTTTAATTTTGATTCTATTACCAAAAAATTCATAAAAGATAGGAGTGAATCGTTAATATTGAATAAGTAATGAATAAGAAGAAAGAGAACGAGACGCCACCCTATAATTTTCTCTGTAACTTTTTTATACTGTGTTTTTATAGTAATTTTAATATTGTTAAAATCTTTTTAGAAATTAGTTTTAGTTCTGAGAGGGGACACAGGCTGTTTAGGTAACGAAACGCGTCAACTATTAGTAATTTTTATTTTAAAATTTAAAATTTTTTTAAGTGTTTTTTTAATTTTTTTTATATATATATATATATATATATATATATATATATATATATATATATATATATATATATATATATATATATATATATATATATATATATATATATATATATATATATATATATATTTTATGGGTGTACTAGGTTCTTCGGAATTTCATTAGAAATTCCGGTTCCGGCCGGGATTTTTTTCCGGTTCCGGCTAATCTACTTCTGAGAAAAAAAATTTAATGGAAGGGATTTATTTTACATAACCTATAGCCCATCTTTTAACAAAAAATAATAGTATTGTGTAGCATTCATACAGTGTATTACATATCTACAGTATTATTTAAATAAAGTTTACTCAAGTACCTCGAAATATAGGATTATAAGATATTATCATTAAATTCAAATTTAATTTCCAAAATTATATATATATATATATATATATATATATATATATATATATATATATATATATATATATATATATATATATATATATATATATATATATATATATATATATATATATATATATTTTTTTTTTTTATTTTATATATATATATATATATATATATATTTATATACAAATTTAATATATATATATATATATATATATATATATATATATATATAAAGTTAACTTTCTTTAAACACTTTTGAAAATATTGCTGAATTGTGGTGAAGTAAAAAAAAACTTCACCAGTATTGGGCGATATTTTTAAACGTTTTTCCTCAAATATATTTCCTGCTTCTGAAAATGAAAATAATTTCTCTGAATATATAGAGGAGACTGGAAAGGAGAGTAATTTTTGGGCTAGTACTGATATGTTTGGAAATTTAGCTTTGGACACTTTCCACCAATTAAGTAATTCTTTTTCTTCTTTTTCCAGATTAGAAATTGATTTCTCTGGTAAAAAAAATTTTAATTTCTTTAAGAATTTCGCCTTTTGAAGAGCCACTGATTTTTCTTTTTTTCCTTTTTACACTAACTGACTCGCTGTCACTTTCACTTTCTTCAAACTTATAAAAACTAAGTAACTGCAGTAATTTCTTTTCTTAATGCTCCTGATGATTTTGAGGTACTTGGCAAATCTAAGTTCATTGTAGATAATGCTCGTTTCTGAAAATGGATGGATGACTCATCGCCTGAACCTTCTTCTGCACTGCTACTACTATTATCACTTTCTACCTTCAATTATTTGCATATTTCTTCAAGCATCCATTTTCTACTCAATTCTCTTATTTCATTAGAAAATAAAGTCAGTTTGTATCTTGGGTCTACTACAGTACTTAAAACAATTATCTTGTTTTGATATATGTCTATTGATCCTTTCTCTTCCATTTTATTCATAAATCTAAACTCTAATGCCTTCTTTAGCTCTTCTTTTAAAGTCTGAACTCTGCTGTCATCCTCAGAGTTTGAGAGATATGCTGGAAAGCTCAAATATGGAAAATAATTGATGATATAATTGATTTTGCCTTATAGTTTCCGTAATCATGGGAAATGGTTGCAAAACTCTTAGAATTTTTCAAGTATTTGCCATTTATTAGCAGTCAAAGCTTAAATGATTGATTGTTCTATAATATAAACTTGCAGAGGTCTTTTCAAACATTCAATTCTTTCTAGAATCAAATATGTCCTATTCCACCTTGTATTAATATCTTGAATTGGCATAAGTGGGCTTTCAAGATGTGGATCCAAGTCTCTTTGTATTCTTTCAAGTTCATACAGCTTAAAAACGAATGATTGAAATATTATTTAAATATTCCCTACATTTCACAGTAAATCACACTGTTATTTGAGAAAATAAAGGCATCTTTAATAACAAGTTGAAGTTTATGGAATAAAACAAGAAAACTTGTGTATCCTGCAAATTTAGTTCCAAGCTTCATGTTTATATGCTCCATCTCCGAAGGATAAAATGGATTTTTGTTAGGAGGAATTTCCCAATTATTCGTCATAATTTCAAAACTCAGTGATTTTAATTCCAGAATGAGAACCTGGGAAATACTTACAATGGAGTACACAGTCCATTTTTTAAACTCGCCAGAGTGCAGTTAAAGTAATAAATGACTCGTTTGAATTATTTAGCTCTCTATATATCTGTAGTAAATGATATCTGATCAGCCTTAGAAAACTTCTCGAATACTGCTGATCATAATTTCCTGTATGAATTTGGTAACATCTCTACAAAATATTTTCTACTAGGAATAAGATATTTGGTTGAAGATGGGCAATAAGTTCTATGAATTCCTGCTCTTCAGTGACTGCGAATGGCTGGTTACTCATTGAGATAAAATTCATTATTTTCTGTGATTTGGGGTCATTGATATGCCAGAAATCTTTTTTGATCTCCTCAAAGCTCACTTATCTCACGGCTTGGATCAATTGCTCTTTTGTGGTTCCCCTGTTCTAGAAAATAAAAGACTCTCCCTTTTACTATTAACATTTTTGGACTTCCAAATATTCCCTTTGATGATGATTTTCCATATGTTCATGAAGTGGCGTTACACTAAATTCAAGATTTTATGTTGAAAGCTATATAAAATATTCTTTTTTACATTTCTTTATAGTTAAACGAAAGTTCATAAGAAATTCCGGTTCCGGCCGAATTCCGGCCGGAAATTTTTTGTGATTCCGGCTAATTCCGGTTCCGCCGGAACTGAAAATTTCAGTTCCGGTACACCCCTAATATATATATATATAACATCATCACCCACCTTGTGCGTAACATGAATCGGAAACAGAAAAGTAGTAGAAAAATATGACGCAAGTCGAAAAGAAAGCCCAGCCTTACAGCCCCCTTTATACCTTTAGTGAGAACTCTTCGCAGTCTGAAAATCCACCCTAGAGCTTCATAGGAACGCGACGGACCCTCACTATGGCATCACGTTAATGTAGGGTTTATCCCTTGGCCCAGGTGGGCCACAACCATACACCTTCACAAAATCCCGCCATTCACTCCTATTATGCACCTTTCTTCTCGCCTCTGCCAAACTCACATTCCTCTCCTCCAGGCATTCCTTTACTGACTCAATTCACTTTTTCTTCGGTCTCCCAGCCGGTTGATTCCCAACACACTCACCACTATACATCCGCTTAACCAAATGACCAAACCATCTCAACGTACTTTCATTTATTCTCTCATTTACCCCTTTCTTCACACCCCAAACTCTCTAATACGTTAATTCCTCATTTTATCAATTCTTCTCACACCTAACACCCCTAAGATTGTCCATCTGACGCACTGTACTTTAGATCTATACCTCTTATTCCAGACCATAGTCTTACCACTATACATTAACACAGATAACAACATACTCTTATGTAAGACCCTAGCGCACTCAAGACTTAGTCCCTTTACATCCACTAACGATTTAATTGCACCAGCTACCTTCCTGTCATTCACAACTTTCCTACTACACTCTGCATCATCCGTTCCCTTTTCATTCAACATATATCCTAAATATTTAAACTCAGACACTTGTTCAAGCTACTCACCATCTAACATAACTTCACACCGAGGACTGTCCTCACTCACAACCATAACCTTACTCTTATCTACGTTTACTTTCAAACCTTCTTTTTACACACCCTGCCAAATCTCTTTACCAATCCTCTCAAACTCTCTTCAGATTCACCACACATAACCAAATTATCCGCATATAATAGGTAGGTACCCTCCACTCTGTTCCATTCTCCATCTTTCTAACACTTACCCCTGCCACCCCACCTCTAATTCTTTCATAACCCCATCCACATACATATTGAATAACCAATGAGACATAACACATCCCTGCCTCACTCCGCTATTAATATTAAATCCATCACTTCGGACTTTATTTATTCTTACAAACGCTTCACTATTATCATACAAATTTTTGATTCTATTCAGAAGCCTACCACCAACATCATATATCACTAACATCTGCCATAGAGCTTCCCTATTAATCTTATCATACGCCTGTTGCAAATTCATAAAACCTAAATACAATTTATTCCTCTTCTCCCTCATTTTCTCAATCATTTGTTTTAATGTAAAGAATCGATTCACACATCCTCTACTACTTTTAAACGCAGCTTGTTCTTCACCGACCAGTCCTTCAGTCACTCGGCTCACTCTTTCGACCAAAAATACCAGCATATATCTTCCTACAACACTCAATAAACTAATTCCCCTATAATTCCTACAGTTACCCTTATCCCCTTACCCTTATATAAGGGTACTATTACTGCTCTCCTCCAATTCCTTGGAACTTTACCCTCCACAAACGCTTTGTTACACAACTTCCAAATCCAATCAATCACCATCTCGCCTTCGTTCTTGATCATTTCACCAGTAATTTCATCTATAACTGCAGATTTACCATTCTTCAACTTTCTTACTCTGCCCATTACCTCCTGCTTACTAATGACCTCATCCCCAAAATACCTATTCCTTCTTGCACCATCAAACCCACACACATTCACCTCATTCACACCTCTTTATTACTGCCAATGTTATACAGATTTTCGAAGTGTTCCCTCCACACTCCCCTCACATCACCATCCCTATTCATTATTCTAAGCAGATTCCCCTTATATATATATATATATATATATATATATATATATATATATATATATATATATATATATATATATATATATATATATATATATATTTTGTCCTTTTTAATATATATATATATATATATATCATTTTCTATATATATATATATATATATATATATATATATATATATATATATATATATATATATATATATATATATATATATATATATATATATATATATATATATATATATATACGTATATTAGTATGAAACGCACAAATTTTATATTGACATTTTGTAATTAAAAATTAAAAATTGAAAATTCGGAAGTTTCAACATTAATTTTGTATTTAATTTGTCAAGTCAATTAAATTTATGACATCTTCCGTCTAATTCTTTGGGGAAAATTATTGATTATCTTTTTATTTCTTTTTAATCTACTGAATTCATTGCTTTAACAATTTCACTTTAGTGTTTGTCGTTGCCAAGATTTATATATATATATATATATATATATATTTTTATATATGCAATAATAACAATAATAATAATAATAATAATAATAATAATAATAATAATAATATATAAGAGGCGATAGAAATTTATAAAAAATATAAATCGATATATATATATATATATATAATAATATACAACACAAATAATATAATAATAATATATATATATTAATAATATATATATATATATATAATAATAATAACTATATATAATATAATAATAATAATAATAATAATAATAATAATAATAACAATAATAATAATAATATAAATAACTAATATCTTTTTATTTTCTATTATAATCGCCATGTAACTAAGTGATAACTTACGCTGCTCTTAACTATATAATAATAACAATATACGCATAATATATATATCATAATAATAATAATAATATAATAATAATAATAATAATATATATATACTATATATATGGTTTTCCTTCTCTATGCCAGCGCCTTGCTGCGGTAGCTACTAGAGAGGCTTTTCCATCACCTTCCTCATCTTAATCTTCTTATTCTCCATCTTTTCTCTTTCATTTACCTTTCCTTTTACTATACCATTCCATTTTCTATTCTTCCTTTTCTTACTTTTGGTGTTGCTTTAACTGATGTGATTTCTTATCCTTATTCCTGTTCAGATGATGCATTTCTATATAATTTTACTACTACTCACAGGTAAATTCCAATTTCAAGAGAGTACTAAAAAAGACAAGAAACTCCCCCTCTCCCAAACTCAAACTTGACATAAACAGCATTGCTTTTATATATATTGCACAAATCTGAAGATTCCCACCGATTACGTTTAATGAGGGTCGTATGTTCTTTAATTTCTGAATTAATTACAAGCCTTGAACACAACCTCAATTTTTGACTATTTTTCTACTGAGGTTCATAATATCTTTTCTATTGTACTGTTCAAATATTCTAGTTTTATTCTGTTCACCAAATTAATTTTCATCATTTACCACATGTCAAAACCTTCCCTAAGACGCAGCAGGACGCAGGTTCAGACTCCGTTGAATTCCCTCTCCATAGACTGAATTAATAATAATTAATATTGTCTTCACACTTTAATGTACACTTACGGAAATGTATGAAAGAATATTTCATCTTAATTTTTTTCTCACTTATAATTAACCTTTGAGTTTTCAATGATTTGTATTAACCTATGTAAGCTTACTTCTTTTTCGATCCTTCATACTATGATCCCAAATTACTCATTCGAAAGAGAAGAAGAACACCCCATTCCACTCCCGATATAATATAGTATAGATAATATAGATATATATATATAATATATAATATATATATAAGATATAATATATACCTATATAATAATATATATACTACTAATACGTTATATATATAATATAATATATATTCATTATATTATATTATTATTTACAACACTGATGCCCGCAAAAAGCGGGGTAGTGGTACTTGCAGCTTCCCTAATACATATTTCTTCATCTCGCCCTCACCCACCTCCTCCATTCCAGTCTATCTCTCGCCAACACCCTACCCTTCTTCCACCCTCATCCCTCTCTCCTCCAACATTCCTTTATTCCATCCAATCCACCTCCTTCTTGGTCTCCCCTTCCTCTCCTTCCTATCCCCTCGGCCTCCCCCCAACTCTCCTAACCACCCTCTGCTCCTCCATTCCCTTTTCAATGTCCAAACCATCTTAACATTCCCTACTCCTCTCTTCTCACAAACCATTTTCCAATCACATCTCTCTCATATACCCTATTCTAATCCTCCTTCTCTGTTACTAACCCACAAACCCGCTCTCAAACCCTTCCATCTCAAAACACCTCCAACTTCTTCTGGACCTCAGCATTCAACCCCTGTTCACACCCATATGATACCCTGCGAACACAAATTTTTTCAAACATACTTATCCTGAGTTTATGTGATTGATAAATCCCCCCCTTTCCATATTCCCTCAACACCACTCTAATGCCCTCTCTATTCCTTCTGCCTACTCTATACTATGCCTTCCTTCACCCTCCTATCCTTACCCAACCCATCCATCCCCTAAAATATCTGAAAACCTTACTTCTTCCCATTACTTACACCTCCCCCTACCTCTAATCTCTAACCCCATCCTCTCATCTGTTTCCTCCTCCTCAAACACTAACACCTTTACTCTTACCTGGATTTATTTTAAGACCCTTTTGTTCACACACTCTCTCAAACTCCTTCACCAAAATACTACCAACCTCGCTGAATCCTGCCCACCAAGGTAAAATATCATCCGCAATAGTAATCATGTCACTTCCCATCTTATCAACCCCTATCCATCAATTCACCCCTCTCCCCTCCCATCATTCCTCTGCAAACACTCTTCAATAAATAATTTGAAAAGCCACGGCGACATTACACATTCTTGTCTCAACCCTCTCTCCACGTCCAAACCATCTCACTCTCCCCTCCTCATACTCTCACACACATTCTAGCCTACTTCCGTATAAACAGCCCTATACTAATTACCTAATTTACCCCGCTACTCCCAGTTCCGCCAGCACCCTCCATAATTCACCCCCTCTTCACTCTATCATCATTTGCTTTCTCCAGATCTAAAAAACACCCAGACACTTTCCCTTTCCTCTCTATCTTTCTCCACAAGCATTTTCATTGTGAATACTTGATCCCACACATCCCCTTCCCATCCTAAATCCTCCTGTTCCTCCCCATTTCTCTCTTTTCCGTTAAATCTCTCACCTCTCAATTAATTCTCCCATACACTTCCCCTACTACACTCAAAGACAAATACCTCTATTAATACCCACACTCCATCCTATCCCCTTTCCCTTTATTAAAGGGGAACAAAACAACCATCCTCCCAATCCTATGGAACCTCTTCCTTCCTCCAACATTAATTATATACCTGTACAGCCATTCCTCCACCCCCTCTGCCTCCCATCGGTAACATTTCCATTACTCACACCATCTAGACCATATATTTCCGTTTTTTCCTTTAGTTAACGCCCCAATAATTTCTTCCATTTGTAATTCCATACTCCTTCCCGTCCCTCTTCACCTCCCATTCTCCACCTCTTGAAAAACCCTCCTATCTCTTCCACCCAAAATTCATTCAATAATTCCTCTAAAATTATTCCCCCATCTTTTTCCTCACCCCATCTTCCCCTCCTATCCATCCCCATCCCCTCCCTAACCCTCTCCCCTAAACCCCATCCCTCTCTTTCTCTTTATTACTTCTTTACAGAATATTTTGCTCCCTGATTCAAAATTTTTCGTCACTTTTCTACACCATTCATTATTTGCATCTCTCTTCGCCCTCTCCACCCCCTCTTTGCTTCCACTCTAACCCCTCTAAATTCCTCCCGCTTTCCCTTCTCCTATTCCCCAAACATTTCACACCTAGACCGCGTTCTTCTTTTTCACCAAACTTTCTCCACCTCCTCATTCCACCTATTCACTTCTTGAAGGTCATACTTGCTCCCACCTTTTTTTACTCCGCATAGCCTTCGTCTTTCTTCTACAAATTGCTCTCTTATAATATCTCTCACTCCTCCTCCACATCCTAATTTCCGTCCCTCTCACGTCCCTCCACCTATCCTCCATACCCCTCACAAACTCTCTCTTACACAAACAATCCAACCGCTCACTCTAATTTTTATCCACCTTAATGACTTCTATTTTTCCTCTTTTTTTCTCTATTCCTCCTAAACCGTTACCTCTACCCCCCACCACACTCGTGAAGCCCTAGCAACCACCACAATATGATCAGCAGAGGCCCAACTACCTGAACCCCTCCTTGATCACATATTCCATCTATCTGATCGCACTACTGCTTATTATATCTTAGCTATCTTATTCGTATATCGACATATCGCACTTTCAGCTATACTCATCTAGACCATACTCCCTCACTCACAAAGTATACATCTCGCGATCGACCTAGCCGACCTCTAGCACTCACATATAAATCCGGCCCGCCATAGTCAACGTAGTCCGAATCATATCCGCCTCTACCTCGCTTCTTTAATCTCACTCTTCCATGTATATTTCAGGATTTTCACCTTTCTTGAACCAAGTATTTCCAGAACCTTATATTCAAAATATCCCTATCACTGCTTTCTATTCCCATGTCAAACAATACAATACACCCCCCTCCTAAAAACTATCCAACTCAATCAATACTACTGAACTCTACTTCCTTCATGTAGCTTAAACTCCGCCACACCTCATTCTCCCTTACACATCAGCCTATCTAAAAAACAATCTTCTAGCATATCATACCACTCATCAACTGCACTTACATCTGACCTCACTCTACTACACTCCTCTCCCTCACATACAGCATCCCCAATCATCACCTCCTCAACACTAAATCGTCACAGCTCGCTCCTATCTCCCCACCCATCTCCTCTCTTCCCACTCCGGCATTCAAATCTCCTAATAAACAAATTTTATGATTAACCCCGAAAGTTTCCCAACATTCATTCAACACACTCCACAAAATTCTTTCTCATCTTCCACTCCTCCTCGCGCCATTACGGTGCATACGCGCATTAAAAACCCCACAATTTCCCCCCAAATTTCATTAAACCCACATTATCTTCTCCGAATTCATCCTATTGCCACACTTTTTACATTATCCACACCTCTTCTCATACACTATTCCGACCCCTTCCCTCGCCCTCACTCTTTCGTTCACCCCCGAACTCATACCCTTAAATTTCCAAAACCATCTCCTTCTATCCTTCAGCTTTGTTTCTGTCAAACCATAGCACATCCAACCTTTTTCTCGAACATTAACCCACTTCGTTCCCTGTTCCAGATTCCTCATTATCCCCTCTCACATCATTTACAACCCACTCAATCTACTCTCTTTTGACTCCCATCTACTCTTTACTCACCCTCACTCTCAATTAATTTCCTGACCCTCTTATTCATCCAGCTCTATTTTTTCTATTCCTCACACTTGATTTAGCTGCACGCTTACCGGCATCCCACAACCTCGAGCACTTCCCACAGTACCTCCAACTTCCCAATATCCCCGAAATCACACTTAATGCGACCCATAAAATATACCCCTAAAAATTATTATTCTAAAATAATAATAATTAATTATATAGAGCTTATTAAATTAATTTTTTGTATTACGAAACTTGGTATTAAATACTATTGTTTGAAACAACCTCCTCTTCTTCTCATCAAGTCGATATTGATATTACGATTATATACGTTCCCTGGTAAGTCTCTTCCTTCCGTAATAGTTCTTGGTGAAATCTATTCCTATATAAAATCAGGCAGGACCTATATAATCCTTTCTGTCTTGAATATAACTCTTCTTAGAGTTCCTTACATTAGTCTACAACCCTAAATCTTCTTACTTATAGCTTTCCTTGATAATACCCTCTTACTATGCCTTAAAGACACTCTTCCCAATCACAGAGGTTCCAGTTTTCTATTAATCTACCCTGATATTTATTTTCTCACACAAGTATCTAATTCAAAATCAAAATCAACACTATAGCATCCTTCTAATAAGTTCGACCTCTTTAAACACCTTGATCATCGTCTTTTTCAAGTAGACAGTAGGAACCTCAGATATATTTATCCTGATATAAAATTCATCGCACCAGCTTTATCCTCATGTTTTTATTTAATTTGCTCTCCTATCATTCCACTTTCCAAGATTGCAACTGAAAGCCTTGAACTCCAATCTTATATCACTATTATATATAACCTATATAATATATATATCCCTTTAAATATACTAATATTATATATTATTACATAATTCACATCTAGAATATAAATATATATAATTATATACTTCACTTAGTAATTATTAGTTTATTTCTCTTGCTGGTTCTATCCCCTTCACCTTCATCGTCTAAAACTTATTGCTACCAAATCTCTGCACCTTAGACTTATTACAGTCGTCTCGCCTCTGTTATACTCAGCTTCGACATTTCTCTCGCGAGACGCGCATCTCGATCGACAGAAGACGAATCCTCTCGCCTAGATCAATAACCCAACCAGATTCCTTCGCACATCGGCTTTAACCTGCTTTTTTTTCCAAATTTTTCGAATTTAGTACTTAACGAAGAAGATTTCAAATCTAGAATCTTCTAATATTATCCAAATCGTACAGTAAATCTTCCGTTAAGGTAAATGTCGCACTACTCTCTCTC
>JABUQX010012566.1:30000-31370 GCA_015478945.1 Trachelipus rathkii | reverse complement strand
ATAATAATAATAATAATAATAATAATAAATCAATAATAAATAATTAATAATTAATAAGAAGTAATAAATAAATAATAATAATACGAATTATAATAATAATAATATAATTAAAATAATAATAATAATAATAAAATAATAATAAGTAATAATAATAACTAATAAAATAACTAATAATAATAATTAATAATAATAATAATAATAATAATAATAATAATAATAATAATAATAATAATAATAATAATAATAATAATAATAATAATAATAATAATAATAATAATAATAATAAATAATAATAAATAATTAATAATAATAATAATAATAAAATAATACATAATAATAATAATAATAATAATAATAATAATAATAGTTCAATATGACCGAATTTATAAACATTTTTTTATTTTGCGTGTATGCAAAATTACTGACCTTTCATGTGTTATATCATCGGATAAATTATTGTATTTTATAAGGAGGTGTAAGTCTGTAGAGAGGAGTTTGTAGATTGGTGAGATTTCGATGATTAAGATAGAGAGAGAGAGAGAGAGAGAGAGAGCAGAGCAGAAGAGTAGTAGATGAGAAGGAAGAGACAGATGAGCAGAGAGAGAGAGCAGAAACGCAGAGAGAATGAGAGCAGAGAGAGAGAGAGACGAGAGATGACGAGAGAGAGAGGGAGAGAAGAGAGAGAGAGAGAGACGAGAAGAGAGAGAGAGATTAAGTGGATGTTCAAATTTCAGAATGTTAAGTTTTTTAAGCAGAGGTGGAGTATGATTATAAAAATCTCAGCTTTCACTAGGTAGACGTATAATTACTAGACTTGTTTTACAAGTTGTTCCATACACCGGAAGGCAGTAAATTAGGTGGGGGTATATTGTGAAAAATATACTTTCGTCAGTTATACTATAATATTATAATATATATATAATATAGATACTATATATATATATATATATATATATTATATTATATATACTATATATATATCTATATAGTATAATTATATATATATATATAATGGAATGTATTTTGATAATTTTAATAGTACGTATATGTATTTTGCTGCCTTGTTTACAAATATGTTTAGAGGTTCTTTAAAGGCTAAAATTTCGTCAAATACCTTGATCTACAAGCATTTTTGCAATAATTTGCTCTGAGTTAATTTCTGTGTTCCTTTCAAAAATAATTCTCCAACGTTTCTGTTGCTTATTATGAAGAATGAAATTTTTTGCAAATTAGTTACAATTTATTTGCGAGTCAATACAATACATGTCATGATGTTTGATAGAGTGCTTTAAATTTTTTGAAAGAAGGTTTCAGGGATTTTGTCATCATTAAAATAGATATACCATCTGCGAAATATACAAAGAAGTTGT
>JABUQX010012566.1:0-17500 GCA_015478945.1 Trachelipus rathkii | reverse complement strand
ACTATGGCTAGCAACGAGGCTTTACTTGAGTTGTGCAAGGGTTTAGGTTTATCAGGCATAGAAGCTGCAAACTTTTGTCGTGAGGAGAGAATGCGCGAAAGAGAAGCTTTGAAAGTAAAAGAGATAGAGGAACAAAAGATTCAAAAAGAGATAGAAGAACGAATTCAAGCAAGAATTAGAGGAGCGAAAAATCGCAAAAGAGAAAAAGATAGAAGAAAATGTAATAAAATTTAGAAATAGAAGAGCGTTAGAACACTTGCATAATTTAGAAGAAACGTTAATGAAAATGGAACAGAGGCAGATGAATAGAAGGATTAAAGCAAGAGGCGGAAACGAAAGCGAAAATTGAAGAAATAAGGAACACGCAAGGAGAGTCGGAAGAAAGGATTACACAGATGAAGCTTGATGCAGAAGAGCGTCAAAGGCAACATGATGCGTCAATAACATCACAAAGCACTCCTCTTTCAGATAATGCTCCCACACACAACAAGCTGCCTAAACTAAAGATACCGAATTTTGACGAGAAAGTCAATAATATTGAAGATTACTTCACGTTTTTTGAAAAACAAGCGGTTGCAAACGCCATTCCAAGGGAAAGGTATGCCCATCTGCTGGGGTCGTAACTCACTGGTAAAGCTGTGGTAGTGTATAACGAGCTCAATCTACAGTGAGCTCATTATACACTACAACAGCTTTACCAGTCAGTAACGACCCCAGCAGATGGGCATACCTTTCCCTTGGAATAGCGTTTGCAACCACTTGTTTTTCAAAGTGATGTAATCCTCAATATTATTGACTTTCTCGTCAAAATTTGGTATCTTTAGTTTAGGAAGCTTGTTATGTGTGGGAGTATTATCTGAAAGAGGAGTGCTTTGTGATGTTACTGACGCATCATGTTGCCTTTGACGCTCTTCTGCATCAAGCTTCATCTGTGTAATCCTTTCTTCTGACTCTCTGGCGTCCTTTTCAGCAGCTAATCTACGCTCGTCAGCCTCTGCTACCATCTTCATCCTATGCTCTTCTAAATCTGCAGCGATTCTATGCTTCTCCATTTCTGCTTGAATTCTTCTTCTATCTCTTTCTCTTTTGCGATTTTTCGCTCCTCTAGATCTCTCTCTTTTAAAACTTCTCTTTCTCGCATTCTCCTTGGCGATTTTTCGCTCCTCTATCTCTCTCTTTTATAGCTTCTCTTTCGCGCATGCGCTCATCCCGACAAAAGTTCGCGGCTTCTATACCTGATAGACCTAAACCCTTACACAACTCAAGTAAAGCCTCGTTGCTAGCCAAAGTGTTTCAATAAAATATCAAATGTTTAGCACATAGTCACGAAATAAGTTTTTCTGAACTCAAAATCCGAGCTATTTCTGGACTTTGGCTCCAACTTTAAGTGTCATAAAATTAATTACCTGTTTGCAAATCTAGGGTATATATATATATATATAATATATATATATTATATATATATATATATATATATATATTATATATATATATATATTATATATTTATAATATATATTATATATATATTATATACTAACCTCAACCTTAAACAATTTACAAATTTATCACCGAGATTGATAAATAATGAAAACGACGAGCAAGCAGAAAGTGGTAAATTTCGAAAAATCAAATTTCATGCAGATAAAGCCTACTTAACTTTTCAATGCCGTCCAAACTATTGAATAGTTAAAAATATATATTATATATATATATATTATATATATATATATATATATATATATATATATATATATATATATATATATATATATATATATATAATATATATATATATATATATATATATATATATATATATTATATAATATATATATATATATATATATATATATATATATATATATAATATATATATATATATTATATATATATATATATATTTTAATATATATATTTAATTGGACAATAAATAATTTTATATAAATACCCGGGTCAATTAATTTAATAGCGTATTTGATATAGCTACTGAACCTTCAAAAATGCTCAAAAATGGATTTAAAATTCATTATTTAATAAAAGAATCTACTATTTTTATTATAAACAAACGCTTTAAACGTTAACAATGCCTTACAAAGCTATCCCGGACAGGCACTACAAAATTCTAGTTTCTATGTAACGTCGTCACTTACTTTAATTACCTTGGATTACCCCCAGACGACGCCACACAGACCAAAGGGGTTTACGCCACTAGATGACAGTAACTTCTCAACCACTAAGATTAAAATGGATCTGACGGATCCTGAACTCTTGTATAGAATATACTGACTTACCAAAACCTTATATGACCAAGAAGAAAGTGTCAACTTGCGAGGGGTTCGTTTTTAGCTTAAGGCCAGAAAACAAATCAATAAATAGAGCAATTAAAAAAATATAATGGCTATGAGAAAAATTGACACGAAAATTATAATATATATACTATATATATATATAATATATATATATATATATATAATATATATATATATATATATATTATATATATATATATATATATCATATAATATATATATATATATATATATATATATATATATATATAATATATATATATATATATATATATATTATATATATACAATTATTTATTAACAATAAATAAATAATATCTTTTTCCAAATTTATGATAAAAACTATTTATAAAATACTGCACCAAATAAAATAAACTGAAATGTAAGAAACTATAACCTAATAAACTGGAATGTAATAAACTGCCACGTAAGAAACTGGAATGTAATAAATTACCACTTAATAAACTGGCACGTAATAAACTATTACGTGATAACATGAATGTAATAAATTAACCCGTGATAAACTGGAATGTAATAAACTACCTTCTAATAAACTATGTGAACTTTGTGTATATTGTTAGGTTCCTAGGTGTTGATTGGATAGTTAAAGTTGTGTTATAGGCTATTTATTTTATGTGTAGGCTAGATATTGAGTCTGGACCTGTAGCTGGATATGAAATCTTTGATGATATAATATTACTACGATAATGTAAAAGAACGTTAGTTGCTAGTATATGCGAGTTAATTCGTATGGTCTTTTAGATGATAAATAAAAGACTGTGGTAGAAAGTTAGTTTGAATAAGAATATCAGATTTTTACTATAGTGTCTCGTAGAAATATATACCGGTGTCAATAATCAGTTAAAGTATTATATATTACCGGTATAATAGCGATGTAATATGAGAGAATAATGAGTAATGCTAGAAACAGATAGATGGACACTCAATTAGAAGTGGAAGAAGTTTAGTGATTAGATTTGAACATATCATGGGTTGAGTCGCATGATATATGAGCTGGGTGTGATGTACTGTGTGAAGCGTCTTGCTTTGTGTAAGTGGATATTAGACTTTAGATGTGAGCTTGAGTAAGTAAGGTAGTGTGTACAGATTGTATTAGGGCAAAGTGAAAACATTAGTATCGTTGTAGAGATAGCATTATTTTCTTAGTTTCATGTTACGCTATGTTTAGCTTATTGGTAACTGGGAATCCAGACTAGATCATTACGATTATATGGTAATCAGAAAATATCGAGTAGATGTATCTGACTTTCACCGCATATAGCAGAAATAAAATTAAGCAACACGTTTGAATAATGAAGAAGGCTAGATATAAAGTAGCAAAGAGATAGAGGAGGAAGTGATACTCTAGTTAATTCTAATGTATTGCTAGTTCAAAACATTTCATTCGCATTAATGTAAATTATACATTAGTATATTGCTTGTAGTATGTCAAAGGATCGTTTTCATCTGCACAGTCGATAGAAACTCCGCGGTTTGTGTCTTTGATAGAGTGCTAGGGATAATTGATATAGATTAATCCTGTTATAGACTTAGTGGAGGTGAAGTTAATGCAGCGAGAACGATTATGATGTCAAGCGTGAAAGACTGGAGTGAAGTAATTGGTGGTTAGAGATATGGTGGTGATATAGCGTATAGTTATGTCGTTGTGCATGAGAGTTAGATATGCAACTGAATTGTTAAACTTAAAATTTTGGTTAGTAACATTACAATTGAGGAAAACTTGATTTACGTCTTGAATAGTATAATATTAGTTGGTTCTCAGAAGTGGCTAAACTATTTTACTTAATTGCTAGGATCAGAGGGGATAGAGATGTCAAAATCTTGCATGTTACACTACTTTAGAGAGAAAGATGGGTAATAATTTCTAAAAAATTAACATTGATGAGGAATAGGAAGAAGGGATGAGCTTGGAACGAGAAGGGAGTGTCGCGGTATACTATGTTTAGATCAGGTAGCTTATCGCTCTCATCGTTATCTCTGGGGGATAGGTAAGTGTACCATCGCTCGCTCGGAGCATACCGTCTGACTTCATATTCTGATATCTCTGGATACCATGCATCGTGGGTTTATAAATGTAATAGAGAAGTGTAGTTAGGTATGATGGTGTACCCAGAGATCGAGATATAGCACTTTGACTGAGAGGAAAGGGTTATTGGCTGTTGACGCGCTGATGAGTAGTAGTTAAAGGAAACATGGATACATGTGTAGTTATCAGTCCTTATCATTTATAAGTTGTGTGCAGTGTCTAAGTGTAAAGGAAATCAAAGTGAATAATAGGTATGGATTGGTTATAATGTTATATAGAAATGATTTTTCCAAGAAAGGTTAGCTTCTTGCGAAAGTGTGACATGGCAGCAATACATACTGATTAATTAGTATTAAGGGAGGGATCGCGGATGGTGTGGAGGTAGGTGAAAAGGTGTGTGATTTAACACTGACCTTACTGATTCTCAACGTGTGTTCTGTTTAATCATAAAAACTATCCGATTTGCAACTCTCGTTACCGACTGAGAGAAAATTCACTCATCTGCTTAGAACATCATATTATGATGTAAGTGAGAAAGAGTAAAATATTTCAGGAGATGATTCGAAGTAGACAACGAGATGGCACAGTAATTTCGCAAGAGGTTGGCACTGAGACTTGGTGTTGATTCTCACACATCTTGATTGTAGATGGTTTAGGGTAGGTAAACAATAGGATACAGTTACGTATCGAGATCCAAAAAAATTATTGAGAGTAAGATTCATATTATTAAGTTCAGAGAATAGAAAGGGTTGATATTGCTCAATTCAATACGACCTATCCAAAAAGAAGGGCGGGATTGATAGGATCTAGGCGCCTATCAAGGCAGAATAGTTCTGCGAGTAGCGCTTTTCAATGAAAGTACCTAGATTGTAACTCTATATTCTATAGTCTATAGTTCAGCTCACTTGTCGAGGCTAAGCGTGCTCAGAAAACAAATAAGTAATACATATCTGTTAGAAGTCATAAATAAAAGAGTGCCAAATAAAGAATCAAGGCAATTTTAAATGTGTATGTAGTTTGTAAGTTATTGTTTATGGTTTATGTATGTTATGTATTCTATATAGATTTCGATGATATGAACTCATGGTTTGGGATCTTACGGATTAATTACTAACTATTACGATCAGATAAAGTCGGATAAATAGTAATAGGTGGAACTTTCATATGATAGATAGGAAGGACTAGATTATGATTACAACACTAGGTCAAGTCGCTCGCTCAATACTATTGATATAGGATAGAGCTCGCGTAATCGACACGTAGATGATGGCGGGCATATTCTCGGAAGTCTAAGTTCGGATACAGATTCGTCTATAACTGATCGCGAGTTGAGAAATTCCACATTCCTCCTATTCTCCCCACTTCGCGTTAATTTATGCTTATGCACCTAGTGACAATTACACATCTCAGTGCTCGCTGCTGAACCTGCCAATCTCATAGAAAGAGGACTCCGTATTTGGGTCGAGTATACTACTAACAGCTCCTGTGGAGCAAGTAAAAATATTAAACCAAAGCATGAAAAAATCTTTTCTGCTTAGGAGACAGTATTCAGCGAGCCCAATCTTTGTAGTAGACAGGAAAAAGATTTTCAGCCATCCAGAAATCCCAAGTTAGGAGATTTCGACGATCTGACGACGTGTTATGTATACATACGGCACACTACTCTCCAACCTTTCAGCACGGATATCTATGACATCCGATAGCTAATATGAACGAGTTAGCAGCATTGGTTCTCAACTTTTTGAAGGTCCAGAACCTGCAAATCTTATAAGTGTTCCCCCGATCTTCGTAATTGGAAAAAAATAATGATTCTTTTCAATTCTATACTATACTACCTATATATATTAATCTATATCTCTTAACCTCTATACTATTATTATAATAACCTCTTTATTTACTACTATATATTATACTACTATAACTTATATATATACTGTACTATCTCATACTATATATATACTATATTATATATACTACTTATTATATATAATCTCATATATATATATACTTACTACTCGTCAACTATATATATATTATATCTATATATATATATATATACTATATACTATATATAATATACTATATACTATAATATATACCTACTATAATATCTAATATATATAATATAATATATATATATTATATTATACTCTATATATTATATATACTCCTATAAAGTTTATACTATATCAATTATATATATTTATCATACCTATATATATACGTATATTACTTAACCTATTCACCTCATCTACGCATATATTCGAACCATGCAAATAGTTGTACCACCAATCGAAATTCAAACGGCAATCATTCTTACTTACCCTTCAATGTATCTTCTTGCTGTTGCCCCTCATCGACGAGTTTAGAAATGCGGGGTTCACCCTTGGCAGTGCCCTCTCATACCATTTTCGCAACAAAGCCTGTTCCTTTTCTTCGTTTTTATGTCTACCATTCTCGAAAATGATTGCTCGCAAAGATACGTTGTAACAAATGGTATGAGTATCTCAAGAGCTTTCTTAGCAATAAGAGGCTCCGCACCGATTTGTTGACACCAAAACGTTGAGAGCGTTGTTGTTCTGAAGAGCTGCTGTTGAACCTGGCTTTGTCGAAGTTCCATGATTTCCTCGAGGTATTCATCATTGACATCTGCCGTCTCAACACTAAACGTGAATGGTTGTCTCTCGCATGCTGGATATGACTCTCTGGTAGGGAAGTATCCGTCGAGAGACTTTGCGAGCTCATCTAAGTGCATAGCAATTGCTTGCTTCAGTTCCCCGGGTACAGAAACATCTCCAATTCCAGACACATCTTCTATCTGAGTTACACAGTCGTCGAGTAGGGGAAAGTTTCAAAGTTATCATTCTTTATTCGACGTTTCCATAAAGGTATTTTTATTCGAAAAGTATTCAGGTTTTCTTACGCTTCGATGATGTTTACTTCACCGCCTTGCATATGTTGATTGAGATGATTGAGCGCATTGAAAATATCGGTCATGCACGCCAAAATGAGAATGAACTCAGAATTTTCAAAGCAATCTGCATGACAATGTTGACTCGCTCCCGGTCAGCGAAAACAGCGGATCCAATCTCCATACCGACACCTCAACAGGAAATAATCCGATCAGGGCTCGCCCGAGATAACACCGAAGTCGGAATTGTACCAGAAGTAACCCTCGATTCAATTCCTATTTCATTACAACAGCCTTTGATATCGGTGTTCAAAGAACTATTTCGCACATAGTTCACACATTCCACTACAATTTTTAATACCTCTGCCAGTTTTGAAGGCAAGGTGTTTGTTGCCAACGCATGCCTATGAAGAACACAGTGCGTAACAATGATATGTGGTGCATCGCATTTCACCAACGCACCAAACCAGAGTTTCGTCCCAGTATGGCATGAGCTCCGTCCGAACAAACTGCTGAAACCATATCCAATGAAAGATCGTTGTCTCTGAAGAAGTCATCCACAAGCTTCTTCACGTCGGCTGCCTTACTTGTTGTTGTAAGAGGGTTACAAAATAAAAAATCTTCCATTATCACGTCATCTTTCAAATAGCGAACGAATACAACAAGCTGGCTTAGATTGGAAACGTCGGTGGTCTCATCGAGTTGGAGGCTGAATTTTAGTGGGTTTGAAATCAAATCTGCAACTACTTGAGTCAATATATCAACGCTCATGCCACCTATTCTTCTGCTAATGGTGTCATCTGAAAGAGGAATTTGGGATAACTTATTTTCAGCAGCTTTCCCAGCACAATATTCGCCATCTTCAACCCAGCCGGTTTTACAAGTGTTTCACCAATGGTGTGTGGTTTGCCCTGCTTTGCGATCAGGTATGCAACTTCGTACGATGCTATGAGGATGGGTTGGTCAATGGGTACAAGAACAGGCAGAGTAGCCTTTTCATCGAATCTAGCCCTCTACACCTTAAATTCAGTGAGCGTTTGTGATCTTGCATTTCCATCTCCATGCAGCTGTAGAAAGTGTTCTTTTAATTTTGCCGGTGCTAAACTATAATTGCTCAACTTGGCATTGTAAATCATGCATTGAGGATGCTGAATCCCACAGGGTTGTGTAGTCAGAGTCGGGAAGTCGGTAATTTTGAAGAGGGTGGAGCCGGAGTTGGAGTTGGAGTCGGAGTCAGTAATTTTGAAAAGGGTGGAGTTGGAGTCGGAGTCGGAGTCGGAGTCGGAGTCGGTAATTTTCAAGGTGTCTGAGTCTGAGTCTGAGTTGGAGTCGGTAATTTTCAAAGATTGTAGTTGAATTCAGAAAATTTTGAACTGACAAAGTGGATTTGTGACTGGTTGAGCGGACTTCAATCGCCTCGTAAATTCACTGATTGCGACTTTCACTGTACAAAATGCAATTGCAAACTTCCAAATTTTTAACCTACACCTTATGTTTCAATTTGGATTATAATGTAATAAATTCAACATTCAACCTTTCAACCTTATTTAAGATTCTGAAGAAATAAAAGATCCAATAGTTTGAAAAAGAAATTTCTCTCCTTTACAATGATACGCTACTAGCTGCTGTTTATGTTGATCCTATCTACAGGGTAAGTTTAACTGAAGATCAACAACAAAATACCAAATCTGCACTTTGCAATGTAGCCATTTGTATTAAAGGGTTACAAGAAAGTTCAAGAAAGAAAAGGGTACATTTACGACATATGTCAGTTGATTAGATACATCTATCTGCCATTACTAATAACTTCTCGCGTCATTCTTCAGAAGCAACAAGAAGATGTTGTTGAAAACATAGCTTCTATGTATTGAAGAAGTTAGTCAACCAAAGCGTCGACGACTGGTTCAAAAAAAGAGTCGAAGGTCCTCCTCATCCTTGTGAAACACAATATTGCTCAGATAATTTTACAATCAAAATTTTTTGCTGCATCTGAATAGAAGTGACAGAAAATTTGAATATAAGCTTTAATGAGAGAGGCCATACATTGTAGCGAGGAAGCTGCAATTGCTGCTACTAGTCTAATCTGTAACAAAAGAAACGATTAAGACCTTGACTGAGATGTTTTTTTCTGTTCTTCGCATTATATACAATCAGATCTAAGAGGAAAAATGAAGGAGGACTTGGCAGATTGCATAAATTTCTTTTTTTAAGAACTAATTGATGCATTCAATGAGATAGGAGGTGATACTATATGTAAGTGTAAACTAAGTAAGTGATAGACAGTTATATAATATATAGATATATTAATACATAGAGTTAGTTATTTATATATCGACTTATGTATATATATATAATATATTAATATATTAATATTTATATATATATTTTATAATATATATTATATATATATATATTATATTATGTATATATAATTTACTATAATTATTATATGATTTATATATATATTAATATTATATATTATATATTATATATTATAAGTTATATATAGTATATATATACATATATAATTTTAGTATATATATATATATATATATTATATATTTATATATACCTTATTTTATATATAATGATATATATATTATATATAGATATATTGTATATATTATAAATTAATAGTATAGTATAAATTTATGTATATATATATTTAAGATAGTATATAATATCTATATATATATATACGATATATATGATATGAATATATATGATTATAATTATATATTATATATATAATATAGTATAGTATAATCTGGTATAGATTTGGGTAAGTCAGGTGTATATAGTATATAATGTATATATATTATATATAAGTAATTATATATATATATGTATATAGATATATATGTGTATGGGCATCTTGATACTAAGTAGCTACTAAGTATATATACTAAGTATAGTATATTATTATATATAAAGTATAATATTTATATATATATAATATGATATTAACTAAGTATAATAGTACCGTATATATAGTATATATATATATATCTAATTATATACTACTGATAATATACGTACAAGCGTATGTATATAATATAATAAGTTATATGTAATAATAATTATATATATATATATATATATATTATAGTATATATATCTAATAGATATATAATATTACGTATATTTATATATTTATATATTTATATTATATTATATATATATATTATATACAGTATATATATATATATTTAATTATTAGTATATAATATATATAATATATATGATATATATTATATATATATATATAATATATTATATAATATATTATACATTATATTATTATAGGCCGTAGTTCAGGGGGCCTCGTAGGGTTCAGACTCCCCACATTTTTACGATGAAAAAGAAGACATCAAAGGTAAAGATTATTAATTATAATTTTTAATTAATAGTAAAAAGTAATAATTAATCAAATCAAATTAGGAGTATATATCTTTATTAATAGAAACGAGAGTAGTTATGGAACAGATGAGTAGCTAACCCTGATTTCTCGAAACTATTAGAGCTATCATCTTGAAATTTTGCATACGGGATATTTGGTATAATTAAACTGTTTTGCTGGCGGAAGGGATTTTTTTTTTCCCCAAAAAAAGTCTAAGGATGTATATAGGCGGGTACTCTCCCCGAAGCGTAGCTTCAAATAATTGGGTTACGCCGTTGTTGCAGCTTTCCGACGTCGATTTAGGCTACGTTTCCCAATTGAACCAGGTGTTCGATTGACCGAACTGACTAACGCTGTTGTTATTATTATTATTTTATTATTATATTATTTTATTATTATTATTATTATTATTATTATTATTATTATTATTATTATTATTATTATATTCTTATATTATTATTATTATTATTATTACGAAGAATCGTTCCGAAGGGAATTGATTCTGAGTCGAAAACGTTCTGTAAGGAATCGTTTTTTTTACGCACTCGCCGGTCCGGTTCCTCTCGGCTCCGGCTCCGGTCCAATTCCGGTCCGACTCGACTCTGCTCAGACTCCGACTCCGTGCCGAATGAATAATCGTTTGAGGGGAATCGTTTCATGAATTCGAAAATCGATTCCGCTCCGGTCCGGTTCGGCTCCGGACTCAGCCTATGTTTCCGATATATATCTTCAGTGGTTAGAGTTATCATATCGGTTAGAAATTTTGGAGGGGTAGATGGTGGACGTAGACCTCGTCGTGCGATGTTACGTCCCTTGGGCTCCCCAACCCCCTTAAAAAAATAGAAGTGGTTGTAGAGCTGAAATTTGAGGAGAGGATTCAGAGTTGAATTTCTAGAAAGAGTTAGTATCGGATTCGGAGGAGTTGGCATCGGCACCGGTGCTGGAGCCGATGCGGTGCTGAGTTAATAAACAATCGTATAACAACATTGTTGGTGTACTTATATATGTTATCGAACTCGTATATCTCAAATATGACCGTAATAATGTCGTATATGATGTCTAGAACCCCCCATTGAGGGGGTCTCGACTGAAAAAAGCACAGAGTGCAAAAAAGAGGCCGAAGGAGGAAGGAAGAAGGTTGAAGGAAGAATAAGGAAGGAAAGAATGGAGAAGGATTCTGACTCAGAGAAGTATGAGTTGACAGATGCACCGATATGGGCTCCTGTGCGGTGCGGAGTTTTTAAATATTTGTGTAATGATATAATATTGGTGTCCTTATATATGTTATTGGGTCTGTAGATTTCGAAAATAATGGTTTCAGAACCATCAAGAAAAAAAAAAAAAATAAATAATAAATAAATAAATAAAATTTCTTATTCTTTTTATGCTTATAACTTACAAATTTACGTTTTTACATACCCTAAAGCAGTAAATTAGTAAATCAGTAAAACAAACAGCCCTCATCACCCCTTCTTTGATCTATTGATCTATTGATCTATTGATATAATTGGATTCAAGTTGCATATTTTTTAGTAAAAATTGTCACTGTTTTAATACCTAAAGCAGTTCAATAGAAATCAAACCATCATCCCAAGCCTTCTGTCATCGTGTTTCTATTTGATCTATTTATCTATTGATACAAGTCATTCAAGTCTTTTTTAGTAAAAATTGTAATGTTTTACATAACTAAATCAGTAATCAGTAAATCAAACATTCAACCCTACCCTACCACACCATCCCACCCTCATTATCTATTGATTCAAGTCACATTTCGAGTACCATTTTGGATAAACATACATAAAAACAAATTCTTTATACACTGATCAACAACATTTAACAGTAACAAAGTTTCACATTAATAAGCTAATAACGTCAATCAGGTCAAAGAATTGATGTACAACACAAGACCTACACCCCTTTAAACACGAAAATACGTTAAAATTACGGTCGCCAAAACACTTACAAATATAAAGTAAACTAACATCGCAATACAAAGTACCTATGCAACATTTTGTCAAGCACATCTCTAACATAACAATGTTAATTTTGCATTAACATGGTATATTTAACAAAAATTATCCTAACCTTTGTTTAATTATCATACTGAACAACGAATATATGCTACGTAACAACTTTTTTCACATTAATAAAGTTACTTAGCATCATTTGAACTAGGAATATACTGCAAACAACGACAACCTGAAACACCTTTAAACATCAAATTCACTTTAACGTTCAACAAGTTCTTACTTAACAACAGTAAGTAACTAACAATACCAAAGACGGATGAGAATTACACTTTTATCAAGAAAATTTCTAATAACAATGTTATTTTTAGATTCGGATGCTAATCAATGTCATTTTCGAATCCAGAATCTGATCAACAATTTCAATCTCGAACTGAACCAGATATACTCTAACGTAATAAAGTTTCCATATCAATAAAGCTAATAGCATCCACTGAACTAAGAAAATAATGTACAAAAGAAAGCTACAACTTACACACGAATAAATGTTAACATCAGCAAAGTTCCACACTTAACAGAGTAAAGTAACCAACATTATGAAAAAGGTAAAATAATATACTTTTTCAAGCATATTTAACATATCAACGTTAATCTTACATTGACACAGTACATTTAGCAAAAATGTATCATACTTGTCGATTATCATACAGACAACGATTATAACAAAGTTTTTTTACATTATCGTAGTAATAATTTTAACAAAGATTTATATAACTTACTAATATAATCACAACAAATATAATTGCACATAACAAGTTTTATCAAACATAACAAAATAACAAAGTTTTAATCCAAACATAACATAAAAATAGTTCTTTGAATAATAGTAAAGTGTAATAGTTTTACCGATTTAAAGCAGTAAATCAGTAATCAGTAAATCAAACACCGTCCCTCCCTCCCTCCCTACAATCGTCATGACTTTTAATCTATTGATTATTGATTCAGGTCACCATATGAGTATCATTTAGGATAAACATAGTATAAAATAAGTTCCTTTATCACTAACCCAACGATATAATGCTAACGTACATTGTTTTCACATTAATCTAACATAGCTACCAGAACTAAGAATATATGCTACACACATATAAACACATAAACCTAACACACCTTACTAACATTAACAAAGTTTACACTTAACAAGTAAAGTACATAGCACAGCATACAAAACGTAACCTATTCACACTTTTAAGCATATCTCTAAATAAAATAATGTTACATTTTACATGAACATATGATTTTCGTCGCATTCCGAAGTATATTTCGGATAAACATGTGCACAAATGAGTTTTATATACTAACCAGCGAATATAATCTAACGTAACAATGCTTTCACATTAATAAGGTAACATAAAAGCATCATATGAAATAAGAAAATAATGTCCAATGACAAACCCAACTTCGCCGAATAAACTGTTAAATTAACAAAGTTCCTCACTTACCACAGTAAAGTAATAAATTGCAAACAAAACGTCCTATTCATTCTTTTTCCAAGCATATCTCTACATATTAAGTTAATTTATTGACCAAGTAATATTTAACAAAAATATATAACCTTGTCTAATTATCAATAGCAAAGTAACTAACATAGCATAAAAATTTTTATCAAACATACATAAAATGTTCTTTGAATAAAATATCATATTACTTGCATAATTTCTGATTTATAGCAGTAATCAGTAATGCAGTAAATAAAACGCATCAACCTCTCCCACCCCTCCCCCATAATTGCAAGGAAATGACTATTGATTATGTTCACATTTCGAGTATCATTTCGGGAAAACATAGTACAAAAATAAGTTTTATATACATAACATCGAATTAATGCCTACGTAACAATGTTTTTACATTAGAAAAGCAACATAAACATAACCTGAACTAAGAGTATAATGTTCAACGACAAACCTAACACAATACGAATAAACTACTAACAATAACAAACCTCCGCACTTAACACAGTAAAGTACTAACACTTCGTACAAAACGTACCTATTCACACTTTGTCTGGCATATCTCTAACATATCAATGTTATTTTGCATTAAATCGTATATTTAACAGAAAATTTTAGCATAACCTGTTCTAATCATATACTGAACAAGAATATATGTTACGAACAAATTTTTTACACAATTCGTAATTTTTACAAAAATTATCAATACCTCGTTAAATATCATAATCCCAACGATTATTGAAACTATAACAGAGTTTTAACCAACATAACAGTAAAAAATACAAAACTTTATCTGAATAACATAGAATAGTTTTGAATAAAATATGAAAGTAAAGAGTAATAGTTACATGATTTTAAGCTGATAAATCAGTAATAGTAAATCAAACCACCATCCCTGCAGTCCCCTACCACAACCCTCCCCGCCTATGATCTATTGAACTATTGATTACAGTCATTTTCGAGTATCATTTTGGATTAAAAATAACATAAAAATAAGTTCCTTTATATTTGATTTGGAATTGCTTATGCAACAAGTTTTAGCATCAATAAAGCTATAATATCATAACCTGAAAAGAATATATGTATGCAAACCTAACATACTGCGCGCATGAATAATCCGCTAACATCCTGAAAATTTGTACTTATTAAGGTAGTAGCTAACAGGTATACAATACTCGATATGTTCCATCTTCTCCCGCATTCCAGCACCAGGTAAAGCCGCATCATCTAAACAAATCATTAACAAAGTAACATCTATCACGTACAGCAGCTTGAACTATGATTGACACTATCTTCATCAAAGTGTCCCTCGTTTTCGTGTATAAACATCTTTGAACTAATGAGTAACGTGACATTAGCAAATTCTAGGCAACTAACATACTCAACAAAAACTTTACTAGGCTCAGTTTCTAATACTCATCGTCAGTTTAACACAGTAATATCCAAAACTCACGCATTTCTCTAACATATCAATTCACAGGGTCATAGTAATATTTAACATACTAATTACGAATAAACAGTTTTCATTACAGAGTATCTAAAGCAACACATCACCTCCGAGAGAAAACCCAGGGATGCGCCCTTTGAAAGGGTTTGAATCCTGAGATGGGGGTACCCGAAGGGTGTAAGCGGTCATTACCTCCGAAAAAGGGAAGTCCCTCAGCCGAAGGGTGAGGCCAAACCCATGTTATGTTTGGTTAAAATTTGTTTTTTTTTTTGGCAATTATTTGTTGGGGATTATGATATTTAGACGATGTTATGATGATTTTTTTGTTAAATATTACGAAGTTGATGTAAAAAATTTGTAGCGTTAGCATTATACTCGTTGTCAGTATGATGATTAGACGGGTTATGCTAAAATTTTTGTTAAATATTACGAATGTTAAATGTGAAATTAACATTGATATGTTTAGAGATATGCTTGAAAATGTGATAGGTTACGTTTTGCATGAAGTGTTAGATCTTTACTGTTGTTAGTGCGGAAGTTGGTTAGTTGTAAGTTTTATTCGTACGTGTGGTGTGTGGTTTGTCATTGTATATTATATTGTTAGTTCAGGTTATGTTATGTTAGCTTTATTAATGTAAAAACGTTGTTACGCTTGCATATATTCGATGGTTTGTATATAAGAACTTATTTTTGTGTTATGTTTATCCGAATGATACTGCGAAATTGTGACATGAAATCAATAGATATAGATCAAAGGTCATGGGGGAGGAGTGGGGGGGTTGATGGTTTGCTTTACTGATTTACTGATTTACCTGGATTTACTGCTTTAAAATCAGTAAAAATATTACAATTTCTATGATATTTTATTTCAAAGAACTTATTTTATGCTATGGTTGGATAAAACTTTGTTATGTTTACAAGTTATTCGTTGGTCTGTAATGATAATTAGACAAGGTTATGATATTTTTTGTTACTATTCTGTTGTCAATTAACATTGTAATGTTAGAGATATGCTGGAAAAGTATGAATAGGTTAACGTTTTGTATGCAATGTTAGTTATTTACTGGTGTTAAGTGAGGAACTTTGTGAATGCTAACAGTTTATTCGTGCGTAAGTTGTGTTAGTTTTGTCGTTGTACATATTTTCTTAGTTCAGATGATGCTAAGTTTGCTTATTAATGTGAAAAACATTGTTATGTAGCATATATTCGCTGGTTAGTAATATAAAAATCATTTTTGTGCTATGTTTATCCGTAAATGATACTCGAAATGCGACGTAAATCATAGTGATAATGTAATTAACATTGATATGTTTGAGATATGCTGAAAAAGTGTGAATAGGTTAGTTTTGTACGCTGTGCTAGGTACTTTACTGTTTGTTAAGTATGGACTTTGTTATGTTAGTAGTTTATTCGTGCGTAAGGTGTGTTAGGTTTTGTCATTGTACATTATATTCTTAGTTCTGGTAATGCTATGTTAGCTTTATTAATGTGAAAACAATGTTACGTTAGCATATATCGTTGGTTAGTATATAAGAACTTATTTTTTACTATGTTTTTATCCGAAATGATCTCTCGATATTGACGTGATCATAGGTCTATAGATCAATAGGTCATGGACGGGTGGGTAGGGGATGGCGGGGAGGGGACGGGTGGTTTATTTACTGATTTCTGCTTTAAAATTTATGAAAGACACCTTTACTATGATATTATATTCAAAGAACTTATTTTTTATGTTTGTTTGGATAAAACTTTGTTATTTTTTATGCTATGTTTGGATATAAAACTTTGTTATGTTTGCAATTATTTGTTGGGGTATGATATTTAGGTTAGGTTTGATAATTTTTGTAAATATATATGTAAGTAAAAAACCTTTGTTAGTTTAGCAAATATTTGTTGTCTGTTGAA